>BMAO01001974.1:0-29825 GCA_019973975.1 Trichonephila clavata
ATAGTTTTCACAGTTTAACACCAATAAGAACCAAAACACAGGCAATACAACACAAACAATACAATGCATAACAATCGCACCATACAACACAACATGTAAAGGACAGCACAACACGTAAAGACAACACAACAAATAAAGGACATCACAACATTTAAAGACAACACAACATTTAAAGACAACACAACATGTAAAGACAACACAACATGTAAAGACAACACAACATGTAAAGACAACACAACATGTAAAGACAACACAACATGTAAAGACAACACAACGAATAAAGGACAACACAACGAATAAAGGACAACACAACATGTAAAGGACAACACAACATGTAAAAGACAACACAACATGTAAATTGACAACACAACATATAAAGGACAATACAAAGTATAGTATTGCACATTCTTTGTTCCATTCAGTTTTGAGTTCCTGGGAGTTAAACTGTGAAATGTACCAAATTTTGTGCTACTTGACATTTAACTTTTTATTTTTCTCTTTTTATTGATTGAAAAAGGTAACATTACGAGCCAGGTGGCTGAAATTGTAAGTCGTGTTTATGGCCCCAATACTGTACCAGTTAATTACGTGCCATTTGTTATTCATTGATTCCTAAATGTGTACCTGTCTTACAAAATGTCGATAAAACCACAAAAATAATCAAAGTTGACGAGCATGTAAGCTGTCGTAGAATCTACTAGGAGCTAAAGATGGAACATAGAGAAAATCTAAATCATTTGTACAAAGATGAGTTAAAAAACAAAAGGTTTGAGTGCCACACCAGTTGTTAATAAACATCATGGATCAAATTTCCAGCTGTAAGGCTTTAAGGTAACTGGGACTTCTGCGACGAGGAAAAATGAACTTATTTTGCAACAAATTTAAATAGTTCTCACTTAATTAAATTAAAACCAACGGAAGTAAAATTTTTACGTTAAATTATCTGCATATTTCTGTACCTGTTAATGTAAAACAATTCCCTTTCAAATTACAAATAAATCTAAATGAGCAATATTTAATCAATAACTATTTTTCATTGTCAAAGCCTGTTCTTAGATTTAGGTAAATTTTGCATAAAATCCATTGCATTTATAGCTATAAAATTGTACATGATTTTTGAAAACATAACAATCCTTAAAATAAACAAAATAAAATTTCAAAAATACATTTAAAAAATTATAAATTTAAGGATTTAAATTTCATGCAAAATTTGTTCTATATCTGAAATTTGTGAATGTTTATTTAAAAAAAAGTTCATTCACTTTGTTGAAAATTTGTAGATATAATAGTATACAAAACAACACATCTAAAGGTAAAGTAGATTTTGAGAAAGGTGTACTGGAATCACAAAAAAGAGCAATTTGAGAAAATTGCAAATAAAGATATTTTCTTCTATGATTTGTAAAACAATATATTTTTAATACAGTAAAAAGCCATACCATTATTAATTGGATTATTTTGCATCATTTCTGAGTTTTTAAATTGTCAATTAAATTTTGGACTATTTAGAAGTCTTTTTATGTACTTTTTCCTTACTTCAACATCACGTGTTACCAAAGATTCACACGTTTTTCCATCTGAAATACCAAAGTTTTATGTAATAAGATTTAATAATTTTACTTCACTTTAAACATCATCATTACAGGATATTACAGAATTCCTTACACATAATGTTATTGTTATAAAAATACACAAAGAAAATGTCTTTGATAAATTAAAAAAGGTAATTTGCAGTCTAATCTAAATGAAACTCTTTTTTTAAAAATTATAACAAAATAATCTCTTTTTGTATTCATGCATATGATTATTAATTTTATTTAAAATAAAACCAACAGTAACAAACATATAGAATGATTCATGAGCATTCAGATGCAGTTAGGAAGAACGTTAACTTAGGTAAAACGAAATGTCTGTTTTAAAAGCTGTGTGTTTAGTTTAGAATAATCTTCAAGGTGCGCTTTCTACTAAATTCACATGATTTATAGTTTAAGAACAACACTGAATATTTATAAATTGAATATTAGACATTATTAGCATTTCAAAAAACAAGTTTTTAAATTTTGTAACTTATCCTTTAAGTTTTCCGTAATTTTTGCACAAAAAATATAGAACTTTCAATAACCTTTTACATATAATGTAGAAAAATAACAATCTTTGCAGAGAAAAGTTAGTTTTTTGCAATAGTTTGTAAATAAAATACGGATTTGGAAGGAAAGTGTACCTGAATTAGAGTTACATCATATTTGTTTACAGTTTTAAAAATCCATTTCTAGCGTTCTATTTGTGGAATTTTCATAAATAATGCCTCTATGGATGCAGCAAAGTGACTTCTATTTTTGAAAAGAAAAAATTTAAAAAATGCGAAAATTTGAAGCCCTTTCACAACCCAGTTACTTTAATGAATCGGCAAAAATTCGACTAAATCCTTAAAAAGACGGTGAACATGGTTAGAGAAATTTTCCCCTTACAACAACAATGATCGAAACTGATCTTGGCCAAAGCAGCTCAAATGGTGGCTATGCATTTGGTAGATGCGCAAAGAATAACAATCATTATAATTCTTTCCATAGAGACAAACATTAAATTCGGATTCCTAATGTTAACAATTTAAACGTTTCAAGATAACAGGTCAACAAAAAAAGCCAGAATTGCCAAATAGATGAGGGACTGTGTTCCATCAGGACAACGCCAAACCACACACACATAAATCGAAATCGCAGGAAACTCCAGGAGCTTGATTGAAAAAAGTGTTGATTTATCTGCCATACACTCCAGACATGCATCAAGCAAATGCCAAGTTTTACTTGTATTACAACACTTCCTTGATGAGAAAAGAAATGCCACCAAGAGAAGATTCACAATAGGTTTTCACAGTTTAACACCAATAAGAACCAAAACACAGGCAATACAACACAAACAATACAATGCATAACAATCGCACCATACAACACAACATGTAAAGGACAGCACAACACGTAAAGACAACACAACAAATAAAGGACATCACAACATTTAAAGACAACACAACATTAAAGACAACACAACATGTAAAGACAACACAACATGTAAAGACAACACAACATGTAAAGACAACACAACATGTAAAGACAACACAACGAATAAAGGACAACACAACATGTAAAGGACAACACAACATGTAAAAGACAACACAACATGTAAATTGACAACACAACATATAAAGGACAATACAAAGTATAGTATTGCACATTCTTTGTTCCATTCAGTTTTGAGTTCCTGGGAGTTAAACTGTGAAATGTACCAAATTTTGTGCTACTTGACATTTAACTTTTTATTTTTCTCTTTTTATTGATTGAAAAAGGTAACATTACGAGCCAGGTGGCTGAAATTGTAAGTCGTGTTTATGGCCCCAATACTGTACCAGTTAATTACGTGCCATTTGTTATTCATTGATTCCTAAATGTGTACCTGTCTTACAAAATGTCGATAAAACCACAAAAATAATCAAAGTTGACGAGCATGTAAGCTGTCGTAGAATCTACTAGGAGCTAAAGATGGAACATAGAGAAAATCTAAATCATTTGTACAAAGATGAGTTAAAAAACAAAAGGTTTGAGTGCCACACCAGTTGTTAATAAACATCATGGATCAAATTTCCAGCTGTAAGGCTTTAAGGTAACTGGGACTTCTGCGACGAGGAAAAATGAACTTATTTTGCAACAAATTTAAATAGTTCTCACTTAATTAAATTAAAACCAACGGAAGTAAAATTTTTACGTTAAATTATCTGCATATTTCTGTACCTGTTAATGTAAAACAATTCCCTTTCAAATTACAAATAAATCTAAATGAGCAATATTTAATCAATAACTATTTTTCATTGTCAAAGCCTGTTCTTAGATTTAGGTAAATTTTGCATAAAATCCATTGCATTTATAGCTATAAAATTGTACATGATTTTTGAAAACATAACAATCCTTAAAATAAACAAAATAAAATTTCAAAAATACATTTAAAAAATTATAAATTTAAGGATTTAAATTTCATGCAAAATTTGTTCTATATCTGAAATTTGTGAATGTTTATTTAAAAAAAAGTTCATTCACTTTGTTGAAAATTTGTAGATATAATAGTATACAAAACAACACATCTAAAGGTAAAGTAGATTTTGAGAAAGGTGTACTGGAATCACAAAAAAGAGCAATTTGAGAAAATTGCAAATAAAGATATTTTCTTCTATGATTTGTAAAACAATATATTTTTAATACAGTAAAAAGCCATACCATTATTAATTGGATTATTTTGCATCATTTCTGAGTTTTTAAATTGTAAATTTAACTTTTGGACTATTTAGAAGTCTTTTTAATTACTTTTTCCTTACTTCAACATCACGTGTTACCAAAGATTCACACGTTTTTCCATCTGAAATACCAAAGTTTTATGTAATAAGATTTAATAATTTTACTTCACTTTAAACATCATCATTACAGGATATTACAGAATTCCTTACACATAATGTTATTGTTATAAAAATACACAAAGAAAATGTCTTTGATAAATTAAAAAAGGTAATTTGCAGTCTAATCTAAATGAAACTCTTTTTTTAAAAATTATAACAAAATAATCTCTTTTTGTATTCATGCATATGATTATTAATTTTATTTAAAATAAAACCAACAGTAACAAACATATAGAATGATTCATGAGCATTCAGATGCAGTTAGGAAGAACGTTAACTTAGGTAAAACGAAATGTCTGTTTTAAAAGCTGTGTGTTTAGTTTAGAATAATCTTCAAGGTGCGCTTTCTACTAAATTCACATGATTTATAGTTTAAGAACAACACTGAATATTTATAAATTGAATATTAGACATTATTAGCATTTCAAAAAACAAGTTTTTAAATTTTGTAACTTATCCTTTAAGTTTTCCGTAATTTTTGCACAAAAAATATAGAACTTTCAATAACCTTTTACATATAATGTAGAAAAATAACAATCTTTGCAGAGAAAAGTTAGTTTTTTGCAATAGTTTGTAAATAAAATACGGATTTGGAAGGAAAGTGTACCTGAATTAGAGTTACATCATATTTGTTTACAGTTTTAAAAATCCATTTCTAGCGTTCTATTTGTGGAATTTTCATAAATAATGCCTCTATGGATGCAGCAAAGTGACTTCTATTTTTGAAAAGAAAAAATTTAAAAAATGCGAAAATTTGAAGCCCTTTCACAACCCAGTTACTTTAATGAATCGGCAAAAATTCGACTAAATCCTTAAAAAGACGGTGAACATGGTTAGAGAAATTTTCCCCTTACAACAACAATGATCGAAACTGATCTTGGCCAAAGCAGCTCAAATGGTGGCTATGCATTTGGTAGATGCGCAAAGAATAACAATCATTATAATTCTTTCCATAGAGACAAACATTAAATTCGGATTCCTAATGTTAACAATTTAAACGTTTCAAGATAACAGGTCAACAAAAAAAGCCAGAATTGCCAAATAGATGAGGGACTGTGTTCCATCAGGACAACGCCAAACCACACACACATAAATCGAAATCGCAGGAAACTCCAGGAGCTTGATTGAAAAAAGTGTTGATTTATCTGCCATACACTCCAGACATGCATCAAGCAAATGCCAAGTTTTACTTGTATTACAACACTTCCTTGATGAGAAAAGAAATGCCACCAAGAGAAGATTCACAATAGGTTTTCCCAGTTTAACACCAATAAGAACCAAAACACAGGCAATACAGCACAAACAATACAATGCATAACAATCTCACCATACAACACAACATGTTTACCGATATTTCGTCTTAAGGTATCCGACTGGTTTTTTTTTTTAAAAAAAAGGAGTTACGAGGATTTTTTGTTGTTGTTTTTAGATTTGTTTAGGCATTTTAAGAAAAGTATGCTAAAATTAAGAAGATATAAAGAATTTATTATTACTAAAATGGTAAAAAATAGGTAAAAATTGACAAAAAATAGCATAAACGTGGCCCAATCTGTAACAAAGGTTTATGAACAAATTTTCAATTCTGATGTGTTGCTATGTTATTCATTTTTGAAATGACCTTCAGGATAAGAGATATTTTGATTTTTTTACAAAAACTAGAGCACTTTATCTTATTTATATTATATGAAAATTATTTAAAAAAAACGGTGATTATATTCAAAAAGGGACTGTAAATTTTGTAATAAAACAGTGATGGATAAATCTGAAGGTTAAAAACACTTCTACTAAAATACAGAACATACACAAAAAATTTCAGCTAATTACCAAACTTTTTTATGCAATCACAGACCCCGTTTGACTATTTTCAGAAAAACACATCTCGAGTAAAACGCGTTTTAAAGTATGACATCTTTCTTAAAGAGTATTTTTTTTTTAAACATTTATAAACCCCGTGCACCACCGAACGTATAACACGGGAGTAAACAACACAGAAAGAAGAAAGGATTACAACACAAACATCCATGCCTTCTCCGGGATTCGAACCCAGTCCCTGCGGCACCGCAGTTTAGCTTCACTGACCACTATACCGGATGGGCGGCCTTAAAGAGTATTGGCACTGCTTTTACCAAACATTTGTAGTTTTTGTTCTAGTGGACGAAAATAATAAACTTTGTATTTTTTTAAGTTAATAAGATGTCCTATAAAATAAAATCATAAAAAAAAAATTGTCAATTATTCGCAAAAATTTCACAATTTTAGGGCAGTCGAATGCCTTAAGCTTTTTCACGGTTAACATATTTCACTGTAAATGGTTATCTCCTAGAACAGGGGTGGGTGAACAGCGTCCTCGCCAAAACCGTCAGAAATCCAAATAGACAGGAAAGGTTTTCCATATTGACGTAAACATATATTTGTGAGTAAACTTTTTCTTGCAGGAAGATCCAACAAGGGTTAAATATTGATGCAAGTAGACTGACATAAACTTGCAGGCGGTGAGGAGAATTTAAAAAAACCAATCATGTAACAGGTTCTATTCGGGTTTCTTCTAATCCTGTTGTAGAAGATGTTCTTTAACTGTGATATTAGTTAAAAAAACCGCTTTCCATAGAGATGACTTGATTTATGCAAATGCAACCTCCATTTCGGTGCCAGTCGTTGAGTTAGATGGTAAATGGTTTATAAATTGATCGTAAGTTGAAATCCAAATGTTAGCGACTGGTGGTCACTCATTGTAAAATTAATAATAGAAGGAGAATCCATCGGAATAGTGGAAGGCATTTACATTGCAGTTGAAACGAGCTAGCAGGCTGCAGGCCGAATCATATAAGAAACTGAAGCCAGATAAGTACCTTGCTAAATTCGGAATAAGATTTCTTATCAAAGTACATTTCGTGAAGTGTTAAAAGTCGAATAAAATTAGTTATTCTAATATCATGTCTGCTTCTTCTTTGAAACTTCTCATACCCGCTATCTGCGGGTCACGAAAATATCACTGGCTTATTTAAAAAAAAAAAATTCCATTTTCATTTTCATACGCGTTTTTTCAGTAACTCCTTGGGGATTCCTTTAGGGCCAGCATTCTTTCAACCCACTTTCACCGAGGACAGGAAAACTTGATTACGCAAATTCAGTTTAATATATATATTCTGTATTCGCGAGTTTTTAGAGTTGGTGAAGTGAGAATCGAAGGTTGGTAAAGTGAGGATAGCTCGGATGTGAAGTGAATTGATGAGAAGCAAGCAAATCGACAGTAATACGTATACGTAATTAGTGTACGACGCATGAAGTTGGAATCACGAAGAAGTGCTTAAGTCAACTATTAGTGTTCAAAGCCACGTCGAATAGCTTGAAGGATTACAAGAATTCAGGTACTGTAATCTTAGCTCAAATAGAAGTTAGAGAGTTAAATCATTAACAAGCTTCTTAAATCAAACTTTGTATAAGTTATCGTAAGGATAGATTCTCATGATCGTATATAGTGTCCCCACGCTATCTTGTCTCACCTTTCGTGCTCTAGTGGATCAAAATCATCTTAGTAAGAGTGTGATTTGTGTCTGTTGTTAAATATAGAGTTAAAATAAATAATTTGAGTTCATCGTGTCGTCTGATCATTTAGTTCCTCCTACACATCTAGCCGGGTTAGGGGGAAGAAGGAATAACAATTCCTTACAATTTATTCTTATGCAACGAATTGCATATTGTGCCTTGCCAATCCCTGTTTCTTTTTCGAATATTTTCTTGAATCTAAAATTCCTGACTTCAGTGAAAATTCCCGCCTTCACTTTAGAGAAAACCCCGGATGAGAATTATTTCAGTACCATGGACAACTACATCTCTTAAAAACACTAATCGTACACGTTTCCTTAAACATTTTCAAATGTAATATATATAAAAAAAATGGCATGTATTTTAACAAAACATTATGTGATAATAATTAGTACTATAGCTGCGCGTTGAAAATGTGTTACTTCGATCAACTGCGTAGACTTGATCTAATTTTAATATTAAAGTATGTTTATCTTATCATTGAGACAACTTCAGTTTCAGTAAAACAAATATTGATGTTGCCATTCGCATAGCACTTTTTTTATCATCCCACAGGGCACGTTAATTTTTGTCCATAAAGTTATAGATTTCCGTTGTTTTAGATCGATGACCCATTTCTTGAAAATATCGATTAAAGATTGCGAATTCATGATCACTTTTTTCCCCCTCCTATTTTCGTTTTGAGAATTTCTGTGTGAATATGCCATGAGATGTGTTTTTTGTTGTATGAAATATGGCAACTGAGCTAAACATTTTAACAAATAGGGATACGTTTTTGCTTTTTAGAGCAGTAGTTGAGCCCATTTCCTGAATCTAATTGTTGAGGCACCCACTGATAATCCCAAATTGATGTATTGAATGTTATTGTCACTTAAAATCGATTAGAGAACGGTAAATAAACTGCGATATAAAATTAGATAGAAATTTTGCAATGTTTATCATTAATTACAGAACATTTTGTGTGCAGATAAGTTTATCTCATAAAATTCTAAGCAACTTGAGTTTGTAAAAGATTTCATTTTAATAAAATATTCCATTTAGGAAAACTAAAGTATATATATTGCGCATCATCTGTATAAAAACATTAATAAAAAAAGTTATTTTTGGATGTAAAACTGACAAAATAATAATCAATACATTTTTTAGGGGAAAAAATATCTCTTCTAATTTTAATTGTTTATTTAATCAGTTACCCAACGATCGAATTCAATAACAATCTTCGATTCTACAGGTAGCCCAGTCATCTTAGACACAAAAAAAAAAGGGTCAACACTGCGGAATGAGAGATAATAAGCTGAAAACTTGTATAGACCTTTATTTTGTCACTCTAAATGTTGTCTCAAAAGTCTCATAAAATCTCGTGTCTGCGTCTTAAGATATTCAAGGTCAAAGGTCAAGAAAATCGGTTTTCTGCAAATATCTCGTTTCCTATGGCTTTAATGGTATTTACATTTATTATAAATATTGTAGAGAATAAAGTTTTCTATAACTTTAATTGAAACATTTTTTTATACATCAAAACCGTTTTTTGAGATAGATGGCGCTGAACGCGGAGAGCTTAATTATCTACAGCATAACGCAAAGGTCAACTGTTAGTTACATGATATATAATACGCGCCGTATAAAGTCTATCAATCTTAAAAATAGATATAGTTAGCAAGCACTCGCATTTTTTATTAATTATTACATTACATTTAATAATAGTTTTCCTTAAACAAGTATATTTTTTTAATAACCCTCATCTGTTCGTAGAATATTTCATCGTTTCCTGGTGGAATGGCTTTCTGGAACAGCTCACTAAATATAATAAGGCTTTTTCTACGTCTCAGGTTATGTTTCTTCCTTTTATTGATCATCTGCCAGTAACGTTGACACAATTTATTCTACTTTACATTGTGCTGCAAATATTGCCAAGCTACATGGCCAAAAAACGTGTTTAATTACTTTTGATCAAACTCTCTACTCTAAAGCTTGTGAAATAGTTGCTGCATCAGATGCTAACTCAGAATTTTGTAAGATAGTTGTTAAATTAGGAGGATTTCACATATGCTCATGTCCTTTCTTGGATCCATAGGATATATAATGGACGGAAGTGAACTAAAAGAAGCTCTAGGTAAAATATATGCTACAAATTTATTCGATAAAATGTTGAATGGTCATACTTTTTCAAGAAGTATCAGAGGTCATACATTATTACGACTTGTATTATCAATGATGATCTTCGAAGACATTAAGATTGAAGATTGTGTGTTAAATGAATTAACTGAATAAATCAATTGCCGAAATGCTTCCTATGAAGGTGTTGAAGAGTGTGTAGGTAACTCAAACTTATTTATTGATCCATTTCAGAATAAACTGAATGAATTAAAAGCTCGATGTCCTACAGCACAATTATGGGTGTAATACTTCGAAATGGTATCAATAGCACCCGACTTCATTCTCGCTGAAAGACTGGGACTTTTCAAAAAACATCTTAATGCTGTACGAAGAATGCTGCAGTATTTTCATGCTAGTGGTCATTTTTTGTATGCGAAGTCTGCACATTTATATCTTCAAGATATGATCGATTTCTAAAATACAATGGATGGATAGACTTTTAAGAACTTTTAAAATGGATTTTCCACCGTGAAACGAACAGAGAAATTTAGTTCTGGTACATGGACAGATATGGCTATCGAAAAGAGTCTAACGAAATCTATGAAGACAGAAGAGGGAGTATCTCGCGGTCGAAGTACGCAAGAAAGTGTTTTATGTAGATGTGCGTTTGCTATGTATGCTACAAATACAATTTGTGAGGAGATGGAGAAGTTTTATACCATTTCTTTAAACTCTACTGAACAACACGTTAATGCTAAGGATTCAAGAGTAAAAAGAGATAATACTGATGTAAGTGAGCTACTTGAATTGTTAACACTTCATAATCTCTTTCTAAATACGCAACAATTGGTATCTTTAGCTTCTGTAATGGTTGGTAATGATCAAATTAATTGTCACAAAGCCCATGAAATCGGATTAGAATCATTGGTAAAGATAACTGGCTTAAAATTTCATGAAATAAGGTTAAAACGATCCGATAAGGTTTTATCGCTTTCGATTGTCAACAAATCTGTCAAAATTAAAGGTTGTAGAGTTTCAATTGATCTAATGCTACTCTTCCAAACAATAACTGAAAGCAAACAGTTTGAATGTAACATTCAAGAATATCTCCAATATGAACTAAGTCCATATCCATCTGCTTTATTTGATAATTATGATATGTGAAATACCACGAAAGCGACATTATATGACACTATGACTCCTGTCGATTTCGACTTCAATGAAAAAAATGTTACGTACGTTATCGATGGTGGGTTTCTTCTGCATCGCGTCGTATGGAGTAAAGACGATACTTTTTCGATAATTTTAGATAAATACGTAAAATATTTACAAAAACATAATGATTCTAAAATTGTAGTTGTATTTGATGGATACTCGAACTATAGAAAAAAACATCAAAGCAATAAGACAGCTAAGAACTGCTGCTTTATCAAAATCGAATGAAGTTTGTTTCAACGAAACAATGATCGTATCAATTCGCCAAGAAAAACTTTTGTCGAATCGATGTAATAAAAAATATTTTATTAACATGTTGATTGGAAAATTAGAATTTGTTGATATCACGACAAAACAGGTCAGAGATGATGCAGATGTTCTTATCGGTTTTTATCGTAGAAACAGTTATTGAAGAATTCGAACATTACAGGACTACCGTCATAGTAGGAGAAGATATTGATTTGCTCGTCATTTTGATTGGACGTATTCAAGCACATTAAGAAGAAGTGTTCTTTAAAAAGTTGGCAAATGGAATGTTAAAACTCAAAAATGCTCTTCTAAAAGTTTTGATAAATATCCTCATTGTAAAAAGCACATTTTATTTCTGCACACATTTAGTGGCTATGACACAAAATCTACATTTTAAAAAAAAAAACAGAAAAAAAATTTCATTAGAATATTAGAGAATGTTTCGTATTTAGATCAACTAGTTCAAGTATTCCAAGAAGAAAACTGTTCTATACAAACATTACATGAAAAGGGAGTACGAGTCTTGTTGGAGATATACAATGCTCCAAAATCTGAGAACAGTATTAATAATCTTCGTTACACACACACACACACACACACACACACATTCAATTCATCAAGTCAACAAAGCTCAACAAACCCGTGCAGTTATCGAATCTTCCACCAACAAGTAAAGAGACTCATCAACACATCAGCAGTGTATATTATCAAGTTTAAATTTGGTTATAGGGAATGATTTAGACCCCCAGGAATGTGGTTGGATACTACGGAATGAATTCTTGGAATCGATCACGACAATATTACCGCATGCTCCAGATGAATTACTCAATACAATATTTTGCAACTGCAAAAATGGTCGTGGTTCACGCTGTGGATGTAGGAAATCGGGGTTGCAATGTTCTTCAGCTTGTTGCCAGTATAATGGGCAAGCTTGCTTCTATGCTTCACGACACGAGAGCGATCTCGATGAAGATTGTACTTTTTATCCCGAAATCCTTCTAGATTTGGAGACAAATACCCTTCATAACGAAAATAATGAGAATGAATTGGAAATTTTCGAGTGACCGGAAGACAATGAAGAAGAAGAGGAAGAAAGAAAAATAGCATTCATGTTCATCTTATTATTAAAATTTTTGTGAAACCTCTTCACACATCCTAATTTTGATTGTAATAATTATATAAAACTATATTTCTAAATAAAAATATAATTAAGAATTACTTGCTTTATTTTTTTAGTACTTTAAATGTAATTAGTATATATAATAATAGAATATAATTAAAAAAATACCTTAAGCATATTTGTCAACAACTTTTGAACTACGCGAACATGTAAGTGTTATAAAAGAAATAAATACTTGCTGAATGAAAACTATTAATAAATGTAATGTAATAATAAATAAAAAATGCCAAATGTTTGTAACTATATATATTTTTAAGGTTTATAGACTTTATAAGGCGTATTGTATCATGTGAATAATGGTTGACCTTGCGCTATGTTGTAGATAGTTAAGCGCTCCGCGTTCAGCCCCCTCTATCTTAAAAACGGTTTGATGTATAAAAAATGTTTCAATTAAAGTTATAGAAAACTTTATTCTTTACAATATTTATAATAAATGTAAATACCATTAAAGCCATAGGAAACGAGATATTTGCAAAAAACCCGATTTACTTGACCTTTGGCCTTGAATATCTGAAGACGCGGACAGGAGATTTTATGAGACTTTTGAGACAACCTTTAGAGCGACAAAATAAATGTCTATACAAGTTTTCAGCTTATTATCTCTCATTCCGCAGCAAAACCCTAATATGACTGGACTATTAAAGGTGTTTTAACATTAACAATTTTCCACCATGTACAAATTAAAGAAATAAAAATTGATGTTGTTTCATAACTAATTAGTTTATGTTGCTCTCCTAATAGTTGAAGCCCCTGAATAACAAAGTTATTAAATATCTTAAGCACAAGTTTCACATTTTGTTTTTCGAGATTTGTGGGACATAAAGCCTTCAAAGTTAAACCATAAGCAAACTTTACTAAATTATTACTTTCTATGTCATATAGTCGTTTAAGTGTAGAGAAATTTGCTTCTAATAAAGGAAACTTATTATGATCTTCGAAATCTGGAAAATAAAAACATTGGCCCGCATTTGTTTGATTAACCCAATTGTTACGAATACATTTAAAAATGTGTACTGAATCAATAACAAAAAATAAAGGATTGGAAGGATCAGAAAGATGTGGATATACAATGCTCAATTTGGGAGGAACAGAAAAGTTGGACATTGCTTTTCGATTTATAGAATTATTGTCAGAAACTACACCTATAACTTTGAATCCTATAACATCAAGTTCTACGATAGTTTTTTTAACAACAGCAAACAATTTTTCTCCATTGATTTTTTTCACCGGCATTACATGAACTACTTCTTTAAGAGGAGAAAGAAGACTTTGAATCATGAACACATAAGCTGAAGTAGCAGCTTGTTCACTGTTATATGCCATCCCAAGAATATTACCCCCTTTAAAATCTAAATATAGTTTTAAATAGATTTCGTCAAGCATCAGTATGACAGTTTTGTCAACAGATTTTAGGATGTTTACTTTTTTTTTTATGTATGCTAGAAAGTTTTCATTTGATTTTTCTGTTTGAGGATTAGTTTTTAAAGATGAACGAAGTTTGCGCAAAGTTCTAGGATGGGGAATATTGAGATATCCGGAATTTCTTAAAAATTTATAGGCATGAGGAGATATGGATTGTAATATACAAAAAAAAAACACCATCATTTCAGAGGAATATTTAAAAGAAAACTTGTTACAGGTTAAAAATTTGAGCTGGTCAATTAAGAAATGGAGTACAATTTTTTTATCATCATCTAAATCTGAAAACATACTTTCTAAAAGATTAACAATAAGACCAAATGTTGTAGGAAAATCATGGGAGCTTTTCATTTCTACTCTGAGAACCAGTTCATGTAATACACTGGTGTGCAAAAATTAAGGACGAGACGGTTTTTTCAATATAACTTTGTACAAAAGCATTCCAAATCAACACATTTAATACCGTAAGATCCCCAACACGTAAGGACATGAGTAATGTAAGCAACACTTACTAAAAGAGAAATCAGAGGGATAAAAAGAAGCTTTATTGAAAAAGTAGCATGGAGCGCAATGCGACTGAAGGCCGAAAAATCCCTGTGATGGGTGTCCAGCAAGAAATATCCGGTCTTTAGTAGGGGATATGATCTCCCCTGACTGCTAGGCAGGTTTCACAGCGTCTGCCCATGCTGAGAATGAGGGTGTCAATGAGTTGTTGAGGCATTACTGCCCATTGGTCTTGCAGCGCCAATGGAAGCTCCGGAATCGTTACTGGTGGTAAGGTACGAGCTGCCAAGAAAAGAACCCAATTTTTTCGCCATAAGCTTCTGTGTTTCTTCGTATTGCATCATCAGCAAGGTGTAGTTCACAAACCTAAAATTATATATATATATATATATATATATTGTTCTGCATTAACAGAAAAGATTTGTGAGAGTTAAGAAACATTTCTCTGATAATTTTATTTTTTGTAATTTTAAGTGGAACTTTGTCGGAAGTACTGAAAAAATTTTGATACAACAGCAAAAAAATTTTCGACAACGCTTATATACAAAATTCGAACAAAATTTTATTTGTTTGTTTTCTCTTTGATTCAATGAAATTTGTTTATTTTGCCAGCAAATGGTTGTCATCAAAGAAAACTTGATACGATGAAATAATACTTGTCGGGACACCAGTCTTTTTTTATGCAAACAAGTCTAGAAAAGAAACTGCCAGTGTTGTCGTCAAGGGCTTAGAAATTGGTACTCACTACCTCTAAATGTGGTGTCTTCTCCGACATTTGCTGTCGTAGCAATCGTACTTGAAGTTAACGTTGTGAGGTTAACGCTGAGTCATGTTTATCTGTTTTTAGCTTTAATTTTTTTCTTACTTTTAAAGTCATCCTAATAGTTCAGAAATCAGATAGCTTTTTTTTTGTAGTGAATGTGTTATGCATTTTGTATCTCACATCATATTAATATACAAAATAATCAATAAATGGTTTCTTATGTTCATATTTACGTAGTCTATGACCTCTGTATCATATATAATGGGCTTTCTTTTGCTAACACACAATTAATACTTAAGGAACTTTCGTTGTTTCTGTGAAAAGATATTTAGAAAATGACACAAAAATGTTTGTTTGCAATAGCAAAAATACTACACAGTTTTTGTCTCATTAACAAAACTTGATTGGGCTCCTTTTTAAACACAAATTTTTTTAGGGCTCCAAAATATTTATTTGATAAACAATACGCTTTTCTCATTAGAGATATATTAAAATGAATTATCAATATAATTATCATGTTAAGAATCTCACACGAAGAAAAAGAAATTAGTACATTTTCAAATGTCTTATTGAACATCCTATTAAAGTTTTAAGTAGACTTTTAAAATTAAGATATTTTTACAGTTTCCATAAATAGAATAAAGTTAAATAACTTACCTTTGAATACTTTGATGGAGCAAAATCTTTTCTTGATATAGCATGGATCCATTTTTTTCGAAGGGAGAATGCGAACATTTGCAATTTTTCAGTACCTTTATATTTGCTATTGCAATTCGGTACAACGCATGTGTAGACCATTTTTTCAAACTTATTCAGAATAGTTAAAAAGAAATTGGAAAATCTATAATAAAAAAGCGAACACGCAGGTATCCGCACAGACACAATCACCAAAATGGCGTAGGCGAGTAACTGATCTAACTTGAATTCAAGCAGGTTTTCTATCCCTACTATGTGTGACGTCACAAGCCTATCACGTTGGAGTCACCAGACCTTGACTCTAGGAGGTGATGTCTCCTCCCTGTGAAGAGGGTAGGGTCACGTGTCAGGGCGCCGCAAGTGCTGCCATCCCATGAACCCTTCACATATATTACATATAACTGCACACGTAAGTTTTCCATCAAGTGATTTCTGCAAAAAATTTATAAATGTAATCAACAAGTTTATAACAATGCAATAGAGAACAAAATAGATTGCATATACGTGAAGTTTTTGTTTTACTTTATACACAAAAGAAAAATATGAAATTAATAGATTTGAATACCTGCAAAACGTTCAAACGAGCTTGTAAAATTTAAGAGACGTGAATCTGAAACCGCCCAATGCCTTATTTTCTTTAGGTAAGTTAGGGATTTACTATCTCTAGTTTGTATTCGGCAAGAACGTGACACTCCTCCAGGATGCCTCAAAAATTTCCCTCTGTTTCTGACCCTTCTCCAAATAAATCTATACCATAAATTTTGTTTTCCTCTGTAATTATAAAATTTCGTTCAAATCACGGATCTAAGCTTCTTTTCCATAAATTAAAGAAATTTAAGAACAGAAATTGCCCAGATATGGCTATATATAATGTGTCAATAAACTCGACACAATATTAAAACTGATATGGATTGAAAATCATATTTTGTGCGTGTTTCTTTGATCTTGACATTTTTCATTTTAATTTACTTCGCATTCTAACACGAGGGCTATTGGAGACCGACCTCTAATTCTGAAGTACGCTCAAGTGATGAGGACGACACTTAAGCTGGCCCCCTCTCTCCAAACTTCCACGCCACACCACTGGAAGGATTTCGATCCTAGACAGTTTTAATGTGCATTAGCCCCTCCACAAGAAGGGTCTTCAGTGGCACTGGGGTTTGCACCCGGGGCTGGACGGGGTCAAGGGGCTATTGCGGTCACTTTACTCGTTTCAGCAAGATACGATTGAACAAAATCGCCACATTATATGAAAAAAAAAATTAATTTTAGAAAATAATCGTGAAAAGGTAAATAATTGTACTAGAATTGTGAAAAGGGCGAATGAAATGATTTTAATCGTAATTCTAAAAAAATCACATACCCTCACTTTAGCCAGTTCACATATAGCATTTAAAATTTCTTTCTATTTTCAAATGTACAAGAGGTGAACAATGAAGAATACAAGCGCATTATTAATACTCTTTTATAAGCTTTAGTTGTATGTAACGGAATCTTTGAAATCAATTTTTACCCACTATAAAAGGTCAGATTAATTCGAAATTTTGCTCACTTGTCCAGGATCGATGACAATACAATAATTGAATAATGTTTTTCCATTGCTCTGATCGGAATGATTAGGATTAATGATTTCTCATTTTCAGATCCCATTCCGCATTTGACGACTAATTTCTGATCCCATTTCCAGATTTGGTGACTAATTCCAGATTTGGAGATTAATAGATTAAGTTACAACTTCGTCCGATTAACTATAAAAGCGTGTTTTTTAGTTTTTTTTTAAACAAAAATTTTATTAATATATGTAAATCCATTTTATTTAGGAAGCAATGTAAAATGCATAGTAGCAATTGTAGACTCGTCACCACTATTATAGTGTAGACTCAAGTGCTAAAAATGGTTGAAGAGAGTATGACTAAGATATAAAAATATTGCCTATGTCCATACTCCTATTGCATCCGACAATGTGTAGACAAAGCAATAAGTCTTCCTGTCAGCTGTCGTATATGTTTACAATGGGGGATGACTAGTACTTCAAACAGCTTTAATTAACATGATTGTAAACATGGTTTAAACACATTTCGACACGATATCATTGTGAGATATAGAGAGATGAGCCTTAATGTTTCGAGAAAAATGCTAGGATTTTTATTGACAATCATTGCAATACAGGAATTCTTTAAAAATCACCAGTGTGAAAAGAATTTGGGAGTATGTGACATTATCAATTGTCACCAATTTCTTTAAGGTATCCGACAACCCTAAAACTGTGAATTTTATCAAAAATTGACAAATTTTTTTTATTATTTTATTTTATGGGCCATCTTATTAGCTTTACAAAAATACCAAGTTTATCATTTTCCGTTTATTAGAACAAAAACTACAAGTGTTTTAGTAAAAGCAGATGCCATTACTTTAAGCAAGATATATACTTTAAAGTGCGTTTTACTCGAAACGTGATTTTTTGAAAATAATCAAACGGGGTCAGCGATTGCTAAAAAATTTTGAATATAATTAACTGTATGAAATTTTTTCTGTAAGAGTTCTGTATAATAGTAAAATTGTTTTAACCTTCAGATTTATCGATCACTGTTTTATTACAAAATTTACAGTCCCTTATGTGAATATAATCACTGTCTTTTTAAGCATTTTCATATAGCAACCGAGATAAAGTGCTCTAATTTTTGTAAAAAAGAAAATATCTCTTATCCTGAAGGCCATTTCAAAATTGAATAATATAGCAACACATTATATTGAAAAAATTGAAAATTTGTTCATAAACCTTTGGTGCCGAATGGGCCGCGTTTATGCTATTTTTTGTCAATTTTTACCTATTTTTTCCCATTTTTGTAATAATAATTTCTTTTTTCCTTCTTAATTTTAGCAAATTTTTCTTAAAATGCACTAAACAAATCTAAAAATAACAAATCCCATACCTCCTTTTTTTTAAAAAAAAAGTTGTCGCATACCTTAAGTTACAAACGTGCATTTGATTTGAAGGTTTACAATTGATAGATCTGTATTCATTAATTACTATCAAATAAATACAGCCTAAAAGTTAATCAAGAATTTATAGATCATTAGAATCAAAGAACAACAAACCAGTTATGACCAGATTTAATAATCTATGAATAAATTCAAATCAGCTAAACCGAAAATCTTCATTATACTAATTTATTGCATTCTTGAAGTATACTAAAAATTATAACAAATTAATATAAAAACACATATTCATGAAGCAATTCTCAGTCTATACTATGTTTATATATATTGCAGTATCTATCTTTTATAATTCAAAATTTTTAATTTTTTAAATTTTATTTTTAAATTTTTAATTTTTTTCGTACAGAGCATTTTTCATATATATATATAATAAAAACATATATTGAAAATATTAGAAGAATTTGTCTTGAATCGTACTGTATCATTTCTAATATTCAGGAGTTTAATGAAGATCCACAAATGTGCTGAAATAATGGGTAATTTAGCGTGTGGGACGTTTATTTTTTTTATTAAAATATACGTGTGATCACTAAATTTTTAATTTATGATACTACTGTCTTGATTCTTAATAACTAAAACAGTAAGTTGTTTTATGCCTTTATTCTTAAATGGAACTTTATTATGAACCCTTACATCGAGAATAATGGGCTTAATCTATACAATTCAAATTATATTTGCTCATGTTGTATTTCAGATTTCGTCTGTTACAGACCAGATCGTAACTCGCAATATCAATAGTATGTTGCAATATTTAAGACATCGTCTGAAAATTTTCTAGTTAAATTCGATTTCTCAATTTAAGACACAGTATGAGTTTTTCATTTTGGTCTTTCTTTCCTGGAAAAGCGTATTAAAACAAAAATATAAACATGAACATACTCGTCACTTAGATTTTGCAATTGGCTTAAAGTAGAAGCCGAGGACACACGAAAATATAGAATGCGTCTTTGAATTATAATTTGAATCATTTCTCATACCTACCCACGTCATTTTAGAATCCTTGAGAATTGACATCTTGTATTCTTCATCTTCAGGGGTCAAAAACGAATGCGGACTGAACCAGACTAGTCCACTTTAAACAGCAAATTTAATATTAGTTTTATAGCTGCCACCTTCATTTGCAATGTTAAAGAATTACACAATTTAAGGTTTGACGCAAATGAGATGTTATATCTTTTTATTTTGTTATTTTTTGGTAAAAAGGCAACGTCACAAGCTTTATTCTGAAAAAGAAACGAAAAGAAGATGCAGGGAAGAATACCTTGTAAATTAATTATTAACTCTGAAAATGCTTACAAAACACTTATCAGATTTTGGATGAAACGGAAGTAGTTTTGACTGTAAGTTATTCGAAATACAAATTGAAAAATTGATTTTAGAAGACCTAACAATGAAATATATGTGTGATTACATTCGTTAATCATACATATTTAAATTCCGTTTTGAGTAAATGTCGATTTCCCATACAATTTTGAAAAAAATAACTATTGTCCGAAGATTAATTTTTTTGTGTTAAAATTGCTTAAATTTCTAAATAATATTTTGATAAAAGTATATATAAGCGACATATTTATATCAGATTTTATGTATAGTGTTATTCTCCAAAATGAAGGATTATAAAATGATATGTTTAATGTATAGTTTTTTTTTCCATGGTTAATTTATTTACTTAATTTTGTCTCAAATTTCTTTACTCGATTAATGTATGGCCCTAAAAATTGCATACGTAAATGAAAGTTCATTTTTAATTATTTCTGTAATTTTGAAATAATTCAATTTACCGTAAAATTCGGCGCAGGACGCGCACTTTTAACTCAAAAAATAAGATCGAAATTTACGAGTGCGCGGTATACGCCGGGTATAAAAACGAGAGCTTTAAATATGTATGTATAAAAAGATGAGCACAGAAAAACTATTCGACTTTAACATATATCAAAATATTGTTTAATTGATAGAAATGACATTTACCATGAACTTAAAGGATTGTAGCTCTAGAAGTATACTATTTTTTTTTCTAAGGCTTTGAATAATACCTCGAGTAAATTACTTCAAAACATAAAAGGTGGCCACGGTAGAATAGTGGTCAAGGTAACGTACTCGCGTACGACGTATCATGAGTCCGAGCCTTGTGCTGCTGAAGACCAGCTGTGCAGCGGGGGCCAATGCACGTTAAAAATGTCGAAGCTCAGATGTCCTCCTGTTGGTGTGGTGTGGAAGTTAGGAGAAGGGGTGCCAAGCTCAGGTGTCATCCTCGCCACTTAATCATGGTTCAAAATTCAGAGGTCTAACATCAAAAGCACTCGTGCAGCTGAATAGTGTGACGTTCATATTCACTCACTCACTGAAAATATAAGAGCATTGCTCACGTATATTTTAGGTTTATTCGTAAAGATGGGGTTGCGCGTTATACGGCGAGTATGCCTAAAATTGAAAATCGCAGCTTGAATGTATAGGTGTGCTTTATACGCCGGATTTTACGGTATTTAAACTGAAAACGATCTTCCATCATTCTCTTAAAAAATATGATCTTACCTTGAGCTAATGTATGCCCCCTTTTGACAAAGATTTCCAAAAAGCGATGGTTAATCTTGCTGATACAATAGAAGGTGCATTTTAATTTTCTACGTTTTCTTTCAATTTTAAAAAATAACCCTGCACAACGTACATTTATAATTGCTAATTTTCAGAAAGAGCAATCACACTAGATTTAGTTAATAGGATTTTCTTGATCTACTTAAATAAATTTCAATATGAAAACTAGCAATTTTTTTTCTTACTTTTTTCACCTTGCTTTTCATACAAAAGATACCAGATGGATGATTCGTTTTCTTTTCTGATACTTTCAAGGTAATGTTAAGGGAAAATGTTACTAGCGTGAATTTATAACAATACAGCTCTTGCATGTCAAACTGTGTGACCTATTAGATATGTAACATTGCGGTGATTCTTTTCCAATTAGTCGAAACTATTTCATTTCCCGCAATTTGTTTTGGAATAGCAACGGTATTAAGTTTTTATAATTCTAATTTCTCGGGGAAACATTTATATATACATTCCGATTAAATCTATTGCGGTAACAACAATTCGGTAGGTTTCGCTCATTATTATTATTAGTGGAAAACGTAGAATATATATATTTTTATTTTGAAACGATTACGCTTAGAAAAAAAAATCTTGTCTGTGCCTATTGAAGGGAATGCGAACGGTACGAGAGTACAGAATCTTGCACCGCTGACTAACTTTTCAAAAGTAAAATGGCAATAGTTTGTATTGATTGGTTATACCTGAAGTAATGATCTCAGCTATCGGTCTCTGAACGCCCGGCTGAAATGTCGGCTGGCATTTTGTTATTGAAGCCAACTTTATTTTAACTGTCTTCATTGGAATGTGAAGGGGCAATCAAATGAAATTGGTTGCGATTCATCGTTGAAAGTATAGTGGTTTGTTCCGGGGGACTGCTATGACGTAGGGACTGGGTTCGAATATCGGAGAAGACATGGGTGTCCATAATCGTATAGTGCCTGTGGGGCGTGGGAGAACTCTAAATATTCTTTGAGACGGAAGTCTTCCCTTGAGGTTGGTGAAAGGCGAAGAGAGGTGGGAGGCCACCTGACCCCCCCCCCCAGTAGTTCTTTCTCAAAATTACTAAGGGACGGAGCCAAAATGAACTTTCACCTGCGTGGTTCTCAAAGCTGCGGCTAACGACAAACGTTATCTAGCCTCTTGACGTGATCTGACACCGTCAAACGAGTGGCATCAGAAACAACAAGCATTTTTATCTTCTTTACCTTACACAGTGTTAAAAAATTAGCAGAATTATATTTGGACTTAGATTTTTTCAATAATAAAGCTGGGAGGGTCGATTCACAGCTCGAAACCCCTTGGGTGGGCTTGATTCTCCCGAGAAAGTAAGTAAGAAAATAATAAAGCTATTGCAAACGTAGAACACTACAAAAACTTTTAATTGATGTGCTCCGTATTTGAGCTGCCACAATTCACGTGTTGAGATAACTTTTTCTTCGAAGAAATTTATCGGAATTTGTGAATAAAAGATGAGCCCCACACGAAAAGTCGCGCTTTGATGAGGGCAACTGCGATCGCCTCCTATGTTCGGCTGCTTTTGTGTATGCATGTAATTCCATGATAGGGAAAATCGTTTTCTTGTGTGTGTGATCACAGTGTTTTTTTTTTTGTTTGTTTGTTTTTGTGCTACATTATGCTCTCTTAACTTCAATGTGAATTTTCCATAGTATGAATTTCATTTCTTCCCGTTAATATTTTTTGCCAAATTACGGCCAAATCAGAAAAGGTGATCAAATTTTGCAACATTTGTATATTTTTTAAAAGAACATAAATTTTAAGCTATATGCAATCATTAAACTAAGGAAAATTCATTAAACATAATTAAGTCTTTAAAAAAAAGTTTACTGGCTTAGTTACTGTTATAATTACAATAAACTAATGTAAAGAATATAATTAACCGTAAGACTTGATTTATGCTGCAAAAGTTTAATCAAATGCTGGAACTTGTAATGTATCGATTATTACTTTTCATGTTTTTCTTCGTGATTCATAATATCGATTGAAAAGTTTGATCCCTTAAAATCTCTTGATTAGTTGAAAAAAAGCTCTCAAGCGATCAAGAAGTATTTCAGACTTAATCTTTTTACAACTTCTGTTACGTATTATTTCGAATTAGGCAATCGAAAATTGCTAAGAAGTCTGTAAGTTAAGACGAATTTGCTTCGGATGTGTTGTTTAAATAGAGAAATTTATTTTTCCTTTTTCTGAGAAATAATTCCGGAAATGCCAGTCCGTAGTATCGTCAGTTGTCAATTAATCATCATGTACGTGTCCACGCATCTGTAATGAATTTGAATCGAAAATCTCTTGATGAAAGTGAAAGGGATTATATGATTTAATACTGAATAAATAGCGTTTTATTTATAAACAAAGAATACATTAAGATCTAGTGTTGCCTCTTATGTTCCATTTTTGTCTAAACGTAATCCGTAATTTTCTTATTACATGTGGAGTAATTATTTATAAACACTCTCTCTCTTATTAAATTAACACTTTTATTATACCTAATATACACTGGTGTGCAAAAAATTAAGGACGAGACGGTTTTTTCAATATAACTTTGTACAAAAGCATTCCAAATCAACACATTTAATACCGTAAGATCCCCAATACGTAAGGACATGAGTAATGTAAGCAACACTTACTAAAAGAGAAATCAGAGGGATAAAAAGAAGCTTTATTGAAAAAGTAGCATGGAGCGCAATGCGACTGAAGGCCGAAACATCCCTGTGATGGGTGTCCAGCAAGAAATATCCGGTCTTTAGTAGGGGATATGATCTCCCCTGACTGCTAGGCAGGTTTCACAGCGTCTGCCCATGCTGAGAATGAGGGTGTCAATGAGTTGTTGAGGCATTGCTGCCCATTCGTCTTGCAGCGCCAATCGAAGCTCCGGAATCGTTACTGGTGGTAAGGTACGAGCTGCCAAGCGTTTGCCTAGAAAATCCCATACATGCTCGATGGGATTGAGATCCGGAGATCGTGCCGGCCAATCCATACGTTCAATATCCTCACTCTCTGAGAGCAGTTCGGCAGCTACTGTGCGATGACATGGTGCATTGTCGTCCATGAAAAGGAACTGCGGACCCATAGCGCCTCTAAAAAGACGCACATATGGAAGAAGAATCTCGTTACAATAACGGGTCCCGTTGACTGAACCTGCGTCGAAGATGTGAAGATCTGTACGACTACCAAGCATGATGCCTCCCCAAACGAGAACACCGCCACCTCCATACCTGTCCCTTTCAATGATGTTCGAGGGATGATTGCGGCTTCCCCGCTCTCTCCAGATGAGTATGCGATGAGAATCGCTACTCAGACTGAATCTGCTCTCATCTGTAAAGAGTACTCGTCCCCATTCATTGTCTCTCCAATTCCGGTGTTCCCGGCACCACAGAGAACGCCTTCTCCGATGGGCAGGCGTTAGAGGTACACACCGTACAGGGCGTCGTGCAAACAGACCACCACCGTGCAGTCTTCTGGGAACGGTAAAACGCGATATCGGTCGTCCAGTCGCCTGTGTCGTGTGTCTAGCGATTTCTCCCGCTGTCTGCCGCCTGTTTCTTCTGGCCTGTAAGGCAATATACCGGTCATCTGCGGGTGTGGTTCCTCGTGGACGACCAATACTGAACCCCCGGATAGCTGTTCCTGTAGTTTGAAATTGTCTCCAAAGTCGTGAAACGATGCTGTGAGCAATTCCGAACTCTGCAGCCACACTTGTCACACTGCGACCTTCCTCCAACTTCCCAATGATTCGACCTCGGGTAAAAGCATCCAGATGTCGTCTAACAGATTGATTATTCGCCATTTCTCGCTGAGGCAGCAACTCGGTGTGATTTTAACTACTATACGGTGTGCAATCTCTTTGCCAGAAATACTAATCTTACACCGACAACATGCTTTACTACTCAGACACTCCCCCATTACGTCTACCTGCATATCTGCGCATGTGCTACCGTACATCACCTCACTTAATCTCCTGATTGGTCTTTCGGTCCGCTCTGCCTCTTCGTTCAGCTGATATGCTAATTTTTCGACTTCGTCCTTAATTTTTGCACACCAGTGTGTATATATATATATGCAGTCAGACCCCTATGTAACGCATTTTTCGATTTAACTTATTTTCTTCTTCCTTCAACCAAAATGAAGGCCAGAAACCCCTATTTAACGAATAATAAGCTCCGAATTAATGAATTTTTCAGCAGCTAAAAAATCTTTTTTATTAGATTGGATTTTTTTTCCTAATGACATTCCTTTTTGCCCGAAACAAAAAAATAATTTTCTAGTAAGCAGCAAATTTCAACGGGAAAGGGTATTTTAAAGACTTCAAAGATACAGATGAGCGTAACCTATAGCTTGAATTTTAAATAGGACAAGAAATTCCTTTCTTATCTCATCCCACTCCACAATGCAGAGGATATTTTACATGTTACATTTGATGGCGGATTGCCTATCTGTGTAACTGAAGTTTAGGAAATTATTGATTTGAGGAGCCAATTCTGATGACGAAATGGATAATGAAACTCCTATAAAAACTGTTACATTTTCTAATTCTTAAAATTGCTTGTGAAAACTGAAAACATACCTCATAAGGTAAGATGTAAATGGCGCAGTATTCTCTTCTCTGCATAAAGTCGGAAAAATAACTCTTTCGAGTCAGGAATAAAAAAAATTGTCAAACATCAAAAATTCAGTACTTTAAAATTTCCATTTAACTAATAAGTTCATCAATTTTAGCTCTTGAATAAGAAAAATTTCCAGCTATGGATATTTTTTATGTTGTTCCTTATAGAATTTCCAAAAGGTAAGTGCAAAAAAATTGTAATTTGTTTGGACCTTGATATAACAAATAACCCCAAATTTATGAACAAAATGTCTGTTCCGCTTAAATTGGAGTCTGACTGCATATATCTCAGAAGACGTTTAAAACTAAACTACTAATTTATTGACAAAGCTACAAATCATAAAACAAAGTTATGATATTTATTTGGCTTAAAGCCATGGCAAGTTTCATTATAATTAATGTGACACAAATACCACAAAAATCAACATTTTTACCGACTAAATACATTCGTATATGTTTTTTTTATTTAAAACATTAAAGCAGATATACTAATTACCTATTTGATACGAAATTTAAAAAAAATCCGAATTTAAATAGAAATATTTACACTCTACAACACAGGGGTACGCATTAAATCGATCGCGATCGACCGGTGGACCGCTAAGACATTTTGGGGGAACCGCCTGAAGATACACAGAGTAATTATATACCGAAATATTCAAGATTGGCTGACAGTGTGCAGACTAAGCCTATTACTGACTATTACGATGAGTACTAACTTTTGATGAAAATGTTTTATTTCTTAATGTTTTTTAAATTGTTTGATAATAAATGCATCATTTGATATTAGTATAATTGAGGCTATTATTATTATGTTTGTATCTTGCGTTCTGCTTTAAATGCGGTCTTAAAAGTGAGGTGTTTTATTTTAGCTGTAAGTACATATATTCCGTATTTATTACAGTACATATTCCGAATTTATATTACCTCATCACATCTACTCAGCAAAGTGGACGCAGTGGCGTACCGTACACTACCCAAATCCCGTATCGTGGGGGGGGGGGTTAAGGTTATAGGAGGCCCAAAGCCTGACTGACGCCAAGTACGAACCCTTTGGGAACCCAAAACCTGACTTTGCAGGATGGGGCTAATGTTCTGCGTTACGCCTCTGGGTGGACCGCAACATCTTCAAAAGATTGGAAGTAGTCTGTACCCTGGAAAAGTCAGCACATCCCTGCTCTACAATATCTCCAATTTTAGAAGATATACTAGCTGTTACCCGCCCGCTTCGCTGGGTATTTCAAGATGTGTTTATAAATTTTTACTGCTTATATATATGTATAAATTATTGATATCTAAGTCCTAGCATTAAGAATTCGATTGAATTCAAAAATATACTTATACCTGTAACTGTCACCTGTTGATAAAAAAAAAAGGGCAGAACTCATCTAATTTGTATTTTCTAAAAATCTCTAAAATTGAAGCATAGAATGATGTTTGCTCTTTAGTCACTCAAAAACCAAGTGGATTCCTGCAAAACCAATTTTCGGTGGATCTCTACTCCGTAAATTGAACATGCAAGCCAAATTTCAAGTCTAAATCTAACAGAAAAAAGCAAAAGTTTTACTATAAATATCCCCGTAATCCCGTTCAGAGCCGTTTTCCAAAATTACCGCTCTTAGCGGATTTCAATTCAACAAAAGAAAAATGCAAACCAAATTTCATTATTATAGTCCTTGTAGCTCGTAAAAAGTAATTTTTTTTGTCAATACGTCCCAGTAACCCCCTGCAACCCCCCAGAACTCTTGATTTGCTTAAAATTTATTCTTAGTGGATCCCTATTCAACAAAAGAAACATGCTTAACAAATTTAAAGTATATGGGTATAACATTTAAAAACAGGAATTTTTTTCTGTAACTCCTCTTGACCCCTCGCAAAACATCTTTGGGGTCAATTTTCATTTTACTCTTTGTTAGAGGAACTCTATTTCATGAAAGGAACATGCCTACCAATTTTCAAGCAGGATGATCAAATAGTTTAAAAATGGAAATATTTATCGATTACGCCTCTTAATCTCCCGAAATTAAACTTAGTAGATATTCGCAAAACCCATTTTGTAGCGGTTCTCTACTTTACGAAAGGAATCTGCTTATCAAATTTCAAGACTGTACGTCGAACAGTTTAAAAATGGGGATAATTGTCTATAACGCCACTTGAGCCCCCGCAACGCCACTTCTGGGGTCTATTTCACAAAACCCATTTTGTAGGGAAATTGCACTCTATGAAAGGAATCTGCTTAGCAAAATTTGAAGACTGTGCGTCCAATCAATTAAAAATGCAAAAAAATTATCAATAACGCCTCTTGAACCCCCGCAACGCCACCTAGGGGTCGATTTTCACAAAACACATTTTGCAGTGTATTTCTATCCTATGAGAGGAATCTGATAACCAAATTTCAAGACTGTGAGTCTAATAGTTTAAAAAAATAATTATTTATATCTGCCCTTAACCCCCCGCAACACCCCTTGGGGTCAATTTTCTCCAAACCCGTTTTGTAGCGGATATTTACTCCATGAAAGAAACATTCCTACCAATTTTCAAGCAGGTAGGTCAAATAGTTTAAAAACGAAAATATGTATCTCTTACGCCACTTATTCCCCTGCAACGCCACTTAGAGATCTGTTTCCACAAAAACCTTCTTATAGCTGATCTCTATATGAAAGAAATCTCTTTATCAAATATAAAGACTGTGCGTCTAATAGTTTAAAAATGGAAATAATTATCTATAACGCCCCTTAAGTCCCCTCAACGCCACTTGGGGGCAATTTTCACGAAACCCATTTTTAGCGTATCTCTACCCTATGAGAGGAATGTGCTTACTAAGTTTCAAGACTGTACGTCTAATAACTTAAAAATAGGAATTTTATAACGCCCCTTAAACCCCCGCCCCCGCAACACCCCTTGGGGGTCAATTTTCCCAAAACCCATTTTGTAGCGGATATTTACTCCAGGAAATAAACTTACCTACCAATTTTCAAGCAGGTAGGTGAAGTAGTTTAAAAACGGGTATATTTATCTATTACGCCCCTTAATCCCCCGTAACGCCACTTAGAAATCTGTTTTCACAAAACCCGTTTTGTAACTGATCATTATTCTATGAAAGGGATCTATATATCAAATTTAAAGACAGTGCGTCAAATAGTTTAAAAATGGAAATAATTATCTATAACGCCCCCTAAGCCCCTGCAACGCCACTTGGGGGTCGATTTTCAGCAAACTCATTTTGTAGCGGATCTCTACTCTCTGAAAGGAATCCGTTACTCAATTTCAAGATTGTACATAAAGTAGTTTAAACATGGAAACAATTATTATTAAAGCCTGTAACCCCCCCGTAACGCCCCTTGCGTTTCGAATTTCGGAAAAATCCTTTCTTAGCTGATGTCTACTCTATCAAAGGAACATGTCTACCAAATTTCAAGTCTGTAGGTTGAATAGTTCCAGAGATCTCGTGATTAGTCAGTCAGTCAGTCAGTCAGTCAGTGAGTGAGTCGCTTTTCTCCTTTAATATAATAGA
>BMAO01001975.1:0-106355 GCA_019973975.1 Trichonephila clavata
AAAGAATTGAGAGAAGGTTAGTGAAACGCGTAGCACCCGTCACAACCCCCTCCGAGAAAAAAAGCGTGACTTATTGAAGGTCCAAACGACCTGCAAGAACTCGCTTATTTACCTAACATCTGAAAAACACTGAACCTGCACAAAAATTTTAACTACTCTAGAATGCCTAAAAATACTGAACTTGTAGAAAGTTAACTCACGAACTTTATAATGCCTGAAAATACTGAACTTGTAGAAAGTTTTACTCCGCTTTAGAATGCTAAAACACTGATTTGCCAAAATTTTTAACTCTAAGTTGAAACTTTAATTAAACTAGCACACAGAAATGACTACTCAAAAGGGGTACTCCACTCTAATTTATTGCTCTTGTACAAATACAATCCCTACAGTGCATCCCATTCGGCGAAGATCAGGGGAAAACCTTTCCAGGAAAAAACCCTGATCATGCACTTTACTTAAGTGCTAATAAATATAAAATTTACATTAATATCTTCTCACGACATCATTTTCATCGCATCACTATGTTCAGGGACTGCTGCCCTGAAAGGAAACCTTGTCAATTTTTTATAAAACATGACATTAAATGCACAGAACTTTTATACAACTTCCTTATTGACATAAAATATGGCATACATTATATTATATATATATATAGTTTCATAACAAAATAACCTTCATCTGGTTTCATTTTCAAAAAATTCCCAATCAATCGCGCTGCGCTGTTAATGTTTTTTGTTAGTATTCCTAATTACGCCGCGCCCAGAAACCAGACACTACATATACATCTTAATAATTACACACAAAAATATATACATTTTTTTACATAGAATATATTACAACAAACAATACAAGTAATCTCACATATAAAGCCTCGTCTTTAAAGTGTAGCAAAACAATTGCAATTCAACAAATGTTTTTCCACACTTTGGAAAAAAATTAAATACAAAAGCTTTTTCAACCGATATGAAAATACACACAACGCAGCAACTTTTGTACTCTAATTTTACAAAAAAATAGACTAGCCCACATGGAAAATATTTTGAACTGTGTGTCAGAGGAAAATAAACAAATTAGAATTATACAACCTGGCTAGTCTTTAGATCCAATCTGCATAGGCTTTGTCTCCAACCATGGCTTCTGTACTGGATGACCTTGTCCAAGGGCTGTCCTCTCTGCGCTCCCACCTTCTGGGTCTCCTCTTCCATTGAGTCCGTTGAAGCTGATATGCTCCTGCTGAGGCGTTCTTTTCACTTGTGAGATTTTGAATTTGGCTGCTGTCCACTCGACGTCGGCTCAGAAGGTTGTAAGGGCAGTTCCGTTCTTGCTGGGGTCTGTTTTATTTGAATCTGTGGGATGGTCCTGGAATAGCTCTTTCTGATTTCCTCTGTTCACTGCGGGATGGTTCTGGAATTGTTCCTTCAGAATTACTTTCTTCCACCTTTCTATACCGCTTTCTGGAGGGACGAGACGGCATTGACGAGGTCCACTTTCTCTTGTCTCGGGATACCTGGGCCTCTGGTCTCTTCTTCTTCTGTATGTTTTCAACCCAAGAATCTGGTCTTCCTCTTTTCTCTCTCTCCGTCCAACGTGGTTTTCTCTTCCTGAAATTATACACATCACCCCCCGAAGAAACAGCAGACTCCGTTCGCACACGTTTTTTTTTCTCACCTCCTCTCCATCGCGTCTATTCGTAACTATATCTCTACTAACTTCTAAATTTCCTGATTCTGATCCTCTACGACAATTCCCATTACTTTCTGATTGCACTAATCTCGGCTGCCTATCATCCGACCTGTCTGATGGTACTGCATTATGATCACTACTTCTCACAATTTCTGATTCGGCAACACTGTCTTCTGATTCTCTTTGATGGTAAATTCTCACCTGATCCACATTAACAGTTATTCTTTTACCAAATTTTAATATTACTAAATTATTATTATTTTTTACACTCAGAACTTTATAGGGGCCCTCAAACTTTGGCATAAATTTACCCACTATTTTCTTACTTGCCGAACTCAATGGGTGAGTTTGAACTAACACTAGATCATCAACCTTCACATTAACTTCACGCCTCTTCTTATTACAATATTTCGCCCACTTCTCTTGCTGGCGCTTTGTATGAATTCTAGCCTCTTCAAACAACCTTTCTATGTTCCCACAAACTAAATCTGATCCATCAGTTACCATAACTTAATTCTGAAAAGAAGTGATTAAATTTCGACCTAAAAATAATTCCGCCGGTGTTTTACCCGTTGTCTCATGTACTGCTGTCCTTAAAGCGTAGCTGAACTCATGCAGAAATTGGTCCCAGTTAGTGTGATTATCCACGACAAAACTCGAAATCATTTTTAAAAGAGTACGATTAACTCTTTCCGTTTGATTAGCTTGTGGACGATATACCACAGTTTTAACGTGTTTTATGTTCAATCTGCGACATACTTGCTCAAAAACTTCGGATATCATTTGGGGGCCGTTGTCACTAACTAACTTAACAGGAGCTCTATAACGCGAAATATAATTCTCAAAAAATGCATTGGCAATTGCTTTAACCGAAGTTATCCTTAAGGGAACTATTTCAACCCATTTAGAAAAATTATCTGTTATTACTAAAATAAATTTATAGCGTTCCGGACTAGTTGCAGGGTATGGGCCTAATAAATCTAAAGCTACGATTTCATTCGGAAAATTCTTTACTATCGGAATTAATTGACCAGCTGGTAATCCGTTCTTATAATTGAATTTTTGGCATTGGTCGCAGGTTGCTACATATTTATAAATGTATTTCCTCATGTACGGGAAATAACACGCGTCTTTTAATTTTAAGTAGGTATTCTTTTTGCCTAGATGGCCTGCCATCGGCGAGTCATGGAATTCTCGCATAACATCTTTACGTAATGTTTTAGGTATAAATACCCTTAATTCACCTAGTGTGGTTGTATATTTTGCATAATATAGCAATCCATCAACGATTTTAAAGTCATGGGACCAATTTCTACAGATTGATTCATTAATGGAACTATCGTCCGGATTTTCCAAAAACTTCATGATGTGACCTAGCTCCGGGTCATTTCTCTGTTCCTCTCTCAACTGTTCTCTAGACGATAATACTAACGATCTAATCACCGCACAAGACACCTTTGGTTCTTCATTACTTTCTAACGGGTTTCTAGACAACATATCAGCCACTAAATTTTGCGTACCTGGGCGATGTTCCCATTCTACATTAAAATTTGCCAACTTAAGCGTCCACCTTATCATTCTAGACGACAAATTCTTTCCATTCGTTAATTTGGAAAGTGCAGCATGGTCTGTTATCACTTTAACCGGCAAGGATCCGAAATACGTGCGATATTTATTTAATGCCCATATGACAGCTAAACATTCACGTTCCGTCACACTATAATTCCTTTCTGCTCGGTTTAAAGTTCTCGAGGCAAACGCCATAGGCCTATTATTCTGTGTCAATACTGCTCCTACCCCCATGGAGCTCGCATCCGTATAGAGTTCAAAAGGTTGGGAAAAATCTGGTAATTGTAACACTGGAGCTTCTGTCAGTGCTTTCTTAATACGATCAAAGGCTTCCTGCGCTGATTCCAACCAACGGAACTTAGAGTTTTTTCGTTTTAAATTATACAAGGGCTCACACATGTCTGCGTAGTTTTTAATAAACTTTTGATACCAACCCGTCATTCCTAAAAATTTTGCTATTTGTTTGCAGTTTTCGGAGGTTTCATTTCAATAATTGCTTTTACCTTCTCCTCATCTGTTTTAACTCCTTCTTTATTAATAACTAAACCCAAATAACGTAATTGTTCACTCGCGAAATGACATTTCTCGCGATTCAACGTCAAACCAGCCTCCTGCAACAATCTGAATACTTCCCGTAAGTGTTCTACATGGCTTTCAAAAGATGGAGACGAAATAATCACGTCATCCATATAACAGTGGGCAAAACGCCCGAGGACTGGCTTGAGGATCATCTCTATGGCCCTTTGAAAATTTGGAGCTGCCCCCGAAAGGCCAAATGGCATGCGAGTAAATGCAAAAGTACCATTTTTTGTAACAAACGCCGTCTTATGAACATCTTTGGGGTCTACTGCCATCTGAAAGTATCCGCTGCGTAAATCAAGTGATGACATAATTTCGGTGTGTGGAATATTAGTGATCAAATCATCAATTATTGGTAGCGGATATCGCGGATATCTCGTGATCGCATTTAATTTCCTATAATCTATTGCAAACCTATAAGCTTCTGGGTCATCTAACGGCAACCCGTTTTTCTTCCGACATAAAACAACTGGAGATGCGTAGGGCGATGTTGTTGGAACTATTGTTCCATCATTTAACATCTTCTGAACATGGTAGTCGATTATACCCTGTTTGACCCTGTCATAGCGATAAGGTCTCGAAAAAACAGGAGGACTATCACCCGTGTCAATTTAATGACAAAACACATGTGTCAGACCAGGCTTAAGTGAAAACAACCCATGAAATTCCTTAAACAAAATCTGTAATTCCTGTTTTTGTTTTGAATTTAACTTAGTGTTAGATAAATCTATCTGAACCGGTTCGTCCGAAATTGCCACTTTTTCCATTTGCGAATCCGGAATGATTAACGATTTTGACAGAAATTCCAAACTAATCTTTGCATGTGACATAAAATCAATACCTAGGATGCATGGATATTGCATCTCAGCAATCACATGAAATTTCCACAACTTCGAAAATTCTCTTATTTTAATTCTCAACTCAACTGTGCCTAAATTTCTGCATTATGACCCTTGAGCTGTAACTACTTCAGCTAACGATTTTTTAATAGGACAGAAAGAAAAATATGACCGGTACGTTTTTTCTGAAATAAATGACTTTTCCGCACCTGTATCCCAGAGCGCTTTTAGAAATGTATCATGCAAAATAATCGGCACATACGGAAGTTCAACTGGTGATAATCGCAATGAATTAATTTTAATTCTAATAGGAGGATTTGACTTAACAATCGATCGTTTACCTCCCGCAACACGATCGCTTAGAAGTTTAAATTGGCATTTCTTTGCCTTTCGCTGTTGCAATCAACACGCCTCCAATTCTGCTTTGCTGAAACATCATTAGGACCCTTCCTAACCACCATCCTACGGTTCTGATACCGGTCTGTTCTCTGATTTGGCTGATTGTAGCGATTTCCTCCCTCGAATCCTTGATTTTGATAATTACGATGAGAAAAATTATTCACACCCCTGCCTAGTCCTCTTTGATCATTTTGACTATTTCCGACCCCAGTATCTCTCCAATTTCTATTATTCCTTCTTTCCTCAGGATTCCTACTCATATCCCAACTTCGACTAGCAAAATTATTACTCGAACCCTGGTTTTCCCTGCAGCTATGACGTTCCTCATACCGGTCTACCAACTCTATCAATTGAGCTTTCGTTGTGGGGTTTCGAACTTCTAAATAATCCATTATTTGGGGTTCTAGTCGCATTACTATGTGATCGATCAATTTTATCTCATCATAATTCAAATCCAAAGTTTTATGTATTTTTAATAGCTGAAAAATAAAGTCTGACGGGGCTTGACCTCTCCGTTGTTTTGATGAAAAAAACTGAGCTTCTAGCTCTGATTTATTCCGTATTACCGGAAAACTATCTGACAATTTCTTTTTAAGCGTTGCAAATGCAGTCGCTTCTTCATTTACACACTCGAAGCCTATCACTTCAAACCGGTCTAACGCTCTCCCAATTAAATGACCTTGTGAGATCCACTTTATAAATTTAAGTTTATTATGTTAAAAGCAAAACAATTATTTAAATTTATTATTTTGTTCACGTGAATTTATTTATCATTGTTTAATTTTTTGTCACCAGGAACTGAACGATATTGAAAAAGTATATTATTTTGTACGCTGTGGCAACAAGGAAGTGCTCGTTCTGTTTTGTTTAATTAACAGTATTCCATGAAAAAATTGTTTATAACTAGGTGAGTCTTGGACTCTAGTTGGCATTTTAATTTGTGAAATAAATGAGATTTGGCAGTATTAATAGTTTGGAGTATTAATTTTCAATACAAGAAACTTTTTATTTTTTATTTTTTACGATATCTGGCGTCCGTGTGAGGACTATTAAGTGTCAATATGTTTACATCTGTTAAAGGCTTCAAGAAAGAAGACCTAATTTATTTGTGTCAAGAGATCAATGAGGACTTACCGTTGAAGGTTACCATATCTACACTGAAAGATGTAATTTTAAACAGTAAAGAATATAAAAATGATCCGGACTTTGTTTCAACCGTACTAGCCACAACTGTTTCTGAAAGGCAGAAAAAAGAAGAGAGAAATCGCCAAGACGAAGAGATAAAGAGCCAAGAAGAAGAGATAAAGAGCCAAGAAGAAGAGAGAAAGCGCCAAGAAGAAGAAAGAGAACGACAAAGACAACATGAGTTGGATTTGGCGAGATTAAACTCCCGGACAGTTTTACATACTCTAGAGGATCAAACGCCAGAGTCAGGTAGTGTAAAAAAGAAATTTCACTTACCTAAGTTAGAATTACGCCATTTTTCGGGAGATTTAAAGGACTGGTTACCTTTTTGGAGCCAGTTCGAACATGTTCATAATGATGTTGATATAGCACCAGAAAATAAATTTCCGTATTTAGTGCAAGCAACCGTTAGCGGCTCACGCGCTCGGGAGGTAGTGGAAAGTTTTCCACCCACCGGCGCCAACTACGCCAAAGCTGTTGAATCTTTAAAATCGCGTTTTGGTCGAACTGATTTATTTATAGAATTCTATGTCCGCGAGCTTTTAAAATTGGTTTTACAAAACGCTTCGCAAAGTTCGACTGTTAATTTATGTACGCTGTATGACCATTTGGAGTCTCAGATTAGGGCATTAGAGACACTTGGCGTAACAACGGATAAAAGCGCTGCTCTACTTCATCCTTTGGTTGAGTCATGCTTACCGGAAGATATACTAAGAGCATGGCAAAGACAAAGAGGTCCTGATTTCCATCATAGTGGCGAACCACAAGAAAGGCTTAGTAGCTTACTAAAATTCTTAAAATCTGAAGTAGAATCAGAAGAAAGGATTTGTTTGGCGATGCAAGGTTTCGGTTTAAACAAAAATAAAGACAATATTGGGTTTAGAAATAAGAAATTTGAACCAAGAGTAAAACAAAATAAAACACCCACCGCCTCCGGTCTTTTTACCAATCCACATACTCATAAAACCAAAAAGTCATGTGCGTTTTGCGAGAAAACTCATCCCAGTGCAGACTGTTTTTCTGCGCAAAAAATGAGTTTAGATGAAAAACGAAGGATTTTGAGGGGAAAAAATTGTTGTTTTGCCTGTCTGGCTCCCGGTCACCCCGTCCGAAAATGTCATTCATTTTTGAGATGCGTAATTTGCGGGAAGAAACATGTTCCTTTGATGTGCGAAACAAACGAGTCAAGAAAAAACTATTTCAAGAAGACGGAAGAAGCTGAAGTTTTCAACGAGGTCAACATGTCCAACCTGAGTGTGGGTCCTAAAGTGTTTTTACAGACTCTAAAGTGTAAGCTCATATCAGATAAAAAAGAAAAATTCGTGCGAATTGTTCTGGACACCGGCTTGCAAAAGTCTTATATTGTAAAGAGTCTTGCCGAAGAAATGGGATACGTTCCTGTAAAGAAAGAAACTCTGGTACATTCACTGTTTGGTGGGATTAAATCTAAAGAATTTGTACATACATGTTACAGAATTAGGTTGAAAAATATTAAGAACAATTTTGCATGCAACTTTGAAGCTTTGGATCAGGTAGCTATTTGTAATGATGTATCACCTGTGAACTCCGGGCCTTGGTTAAAAGAGCTTCAAGAAAGGGATATAACATTAAGTGATGTGGGAGAAAAGCCACAACCTGTACAAGTGCTTATAGGAGCTGATCTTTTTGGAAAGATTTTAATCGGTCAGCGTAGAGTCTTACAATGCGGATTAGTAGCCATTGAAACTTTGCTTGGGTGGACTCTGTTAGGGAAAGTTCCTGATAGTAAAGTTACTAAAAGCAATGCCATGTTAGTGACATCCCTTTTCGCTAAAGAGTTTGACATTTCGGACTTCTGGAAACTGGATTCTATTGGAATCAAGGATCCTATTGAAAAGCTGTCTAAAAAGAGCAAGAGGATTTGACTACCGAAAATTTTCTTCAAACTGTTAGGTACAATGAAGATAATCACTATGAAGTTCATTTGCCTTGGTTAGATAACTGTGTGCCTTTACCTGATAATTTTGAGCAAGCTAAAAGAAGATTAGACACCACAACCAAGAAGTTATTTCAGGAAAATTTGTACGATAGTTATGAGGGCATATTTTCCGAATGGCTGCGTGAAGGAATTATCGAAGAAGTACCAATTGAAGAGAAAGATTTGTCTGCTAATTATCTACCTCACAGATCTGTTATCAAAGTTAGTAAGACAACTCCTATTCGCCCGGTTTTTGATGCATCTGCTCGACTCAAAGGACATCCGTCACTAAATGACTCCTTACATAGTGGTCCAAACTTGATTGAGCTCATTCCTGATATTTTGCTGCGTTTTCGAGAAAAGAAGATTGGTGTAATCGCAGACATAAAGAAAGCCTTTTTGCAAATTAGCCTCTGTAGAGAAGACAGAGACTTCTTGAGATTTCTATGGTGGACAAATAAGGCTTGCAAAGACTACAGGTTTTTTCGGCATACCAGAGTAGTTTTTGGCGTTCGCAGCAGTCCTTTTGTTGGTTTCATTCTGCGGGATTGGGAATCTTCACTAACAGAGGATGGAAGATCCTTCAAAACAGATCTGTTAGGCCTTCAATGGAATAAAGTTGAAGACTGTTTTTCGCTAAATATCAGCTGGTTGAAAGAAGTAAATGTCGACAACATTACTAAACGCACAATATTATCGATTACTCACAAAGTGTTTGATCCATTTGGATTTGTATCTCCTGTAATGCTTTGTCCTAAAATTATGCTACAAAAAACCTGGAAATTATCGTTGGAATGGGACGAAGAAATCACTGGATCCCTTCGACAAGAATTTTTACAATGGTTTAGGGAACTAAAAGTATTGGAAAATGTTACCGTTCTTCGCTGGATCAACGTTAATCCAGAAAATATGAAGAACTTCTCCATTCATACCTTTTGTGACGCAAGTAGAGATGCATAGGCCGCAGTTACGTATCTTGTACAAGAGGGAGAATGTGGAAAGGTGCATTTTTTAGCCTCGAGATCACGAATATCTCCTCTGAAAGTTGCTACAATTCCAAGATTAGAGCTTCTTGCTGCATTGGTGGGAGCAAGATTAACGAAATCTGTGTTGGATGCTCTTGGATGGACGGATATTAGATGTTTTTATTGGAGTGATTCCACTACCGTTCTTACCTGGATCATTAAAGATGAAAATTGGTCTATTTTCGTGAATAACAGAGTCCAAGAAATACGGAATATTAGCCAAGATTTTTCTTGGCGTCATATTTCTGGCTTTGAAAATCCAGCTGATTTACCCTCCCGAGGATGCAAAGCAAGTATTTTAGTGAAAACTAGATGGTGGGAGGGGCCAAAATGGCTTACTTTATTTGAAAACGAAGGACCATGCAATGAATATGAGTTTGATGAAGATGAGATACTAAAAGAGAAAAGGAAAAGCTCAATATTAGCTTTGGTGTCTGTAAATCAAGATTCATCTGCAGGCTGGTTTTATCAGCGCTTTTCAAAATATGAAAGCATTGTGAAGTTAGTGGGATGGATTTTGAGATTTGTAAGGAGCTGCAGATGCGATGTTCAGCTAAGGAAAAAGGGAAGTTTGGATGCTGAAGAATACAGGGCAGCAGAGAAACAAGTGATAAAATTGGTCCAGTCGGAATCTTTTGTGAATGAGCATGATGCAAAACTAAAAACTTTGAGTGCGTATAAGGATGCCGATGGAATAATACGGCTCAAGACGAAAATAATTTTCCGTCAGGATACAGAAGATTTTAGGGAACCAGCTGTTCTCCCGTTCAATCAAAAAGTTGTCGAAAGACTAATATTTTCTCACCATATCAAAAATAATCATGCTGGAACTCAAATTTTGCTTAATATTTTGAGAGAACATTTTTGGATTTTGAGAGGAAGAAAAACAGTGCGTTCTGTTATCTCAAAATGTGTCGTTTGCAAAAGATTTTCTTCTAAATGTTGTGATGTTGTATCTGCTCCTTTGCCTGAAGATCGAATACGACAGGCAAACGTGTTCGAGATTTGTGGAATTGACCTGGCGGGACCTTTATATTTAAAAGATGGAAAGAAGGCTTGGGTATGCATTTTTACATGCGCCGTATATAGATAGAGCTGTCCACTTAGAGCTTGTTTCATCGCTATCGACCGAAAGCTTTTTGCTAGCTCTACGGCGATTTATAGCTCGGAGAGGCCGATGTGAAACCATGTACTGTGATAATGGCACTAATTTTGTCGGAGCTTCCAATTTGCTTAGAAGTTTAGATTGGGGCCGCATTTGTAGCGACAATGCTCTTCGTCCAATTAAGTGGAAATTTAATCCCCCTTCTTCACCATGGTGGGGTGGATGGTGGGAGAGACTAATTGTTATTCTTAAGAGTCTTTTGAGAAGAATACTTGGAAGAGCAAGTTTGGCACTTGAGGAGTTGACAACAGTTATTTGTGATTGTGAATCTGTAATCAACTCACGCCCTTTGACTTACATCGACGAATGTGACTCAGAATTTGTTCCACTTACCCCTGCGATGTTTCTTCAGGATATCAAAAACTCTGGTGTTCCAGACTGTGATGCGGCAGATCATAAAAGTCTCAACCATCGTGTCAAATACAGGTTAGCTTTACAGAAGGACATTCAAAAGAGGTTCAGGTCCGAATATCTTGGATCTTTGATAAGGAGGCCGGAAAAGACTAGAACTTCGATGATAACTCCCGGGGACATTGTTCTCATAAAAAGTGACAACGCCAATCGAATCGACTGGCCACTGGGGAAAGTGACAGAAATTCTGCCAGGGAAAGACGGTGTGTGTCGACTCATTAAACTTAGAACATCTCGTGGAGAAATTCTGCGTCCAATTCAGCGCGTCTTCCCTTTAGAGATCTCTTCTAATTATTCGTCTTTTCCACCAGACAAAAATGCATTATCTACAAAAATAGCCTCTATGAAGAATGCTAGTCCTAAGTGTTCTGACGACAACTCCATCGACTACGCAGTTGTTCAAAACAAGACAAGACTAGGACGGACTGTTAAAATTCCCAAAAGGCTGGATCTCTAATATAGTTGTTGAGCTGTGGGACTTCCACATCTCAAGGTGGGAGGATGTGAGATCCACTTTATAAATTTCAGTTTATTATGTTAAAAGCAAAACAATTATTTAAATTTATTATTTTGTTCACGTGAATTTATTTATCATTGTTTAATTTTTTGTCACCAGGAACTGAACGATATTGAAAAAGTATATTATTTTGTACGCTGTGGCAACAAGGAAGTGCTCGTTCTGTTTTGTTTAATTAACAGTATTCCATGAAAAAATTGTTTATAACTAGGTGAGTCTTGGACTCTAGTTGGCATTTTAATTTGTGAAATAAATGAGATTTGGCAGTATTAATAGTTTGGAGTATTAATTTTCAATACAAGAAACTTTTTATTTTTTATTTTTTACGATAGACCTTTTAAATACGCACATGATAGATTCGCCGGTATTTCATAGTAGGCTATATTGTCATAGATATTAGAAATAAACTCAGACACATTTGCTTTACCCGAAAAAAATAATTCCGGCAAAACTCTAAATCCTGCACCTGCTCTTAATTCCGGTATTTCGTTTGGGCGCCAGTGTCGTAGTCTCTCACTACCCCTATGATTATTAACTCCCCTTTGCATATTATCTAAATTAGGGTATGTTGGATTCATGATTAACGACTACTAAATTAATAAATCAATATTATTTATTAAAATTCTTCTTATTATAGAAATACACAAATATTAATCAAACTTTAAGAACAACAAATTACAGTGGAGTGTGATAAGAATTCAATTATGAACGACGGAACACTAACTGAAACTACGGAGAATAACGCATACAATCAAACTACGCATTTAAATCTAATTTATGAAAATCACAGACCTGATGTCTCTTTAAGGCAGGATTCTTTAATACTTGATGGATCTAAAGAGCGGTTTCAATCCTTGATATCTTCAGTTCTGTCCGAACCGAATTAATGAACCTTTTTCAACAATCTTCCTACGGCGAACAAGCTTCACTAGTTAAACTAATCTCTCAGAATCACCTTCTTAATCAACCTCTTAGTTAACTCCTCTATCAAACCACGTAGTCATCCTCCTCTCTTCATTCCATTTCTCCCTTTTATATCTTTTTCGAACTCGCTAAACCCGAAACTATCTTGTTTGCATAAGTCCCACTTTTAGCTCTCAGCGGGGATTGGTAAAATAAATACAATCTTAAAAGAATTGAGAGAAGGTTAGTGAAACGCGTAAGCACCCGTCACAGCTTTAAGCGGAATTCATTGTAATTGTATATAAAACATGATTATAGAAAAATGAAGAAATTTAGAAGATTAACAAAATAAACTTCTCGTGGGAAATTTTTTAAATTTTTTTTTATTTCATAATAATTTGATTTAAAAAAAAAGTAAAACTCTTTCAGACTTTTTTTAAAGTCTTAGTCAATCAATGAAAGACTTTCTAAAATAATAAAACAATTTTGCAATGTAGATAATCAGAAGAAAATATCTTTTTTTAAGGAATAATTTTTCTTGAGATTGAATTATATGCATAAACAATAGTATGACTTCGGGAAAAAATTGCCACAAATCTATGGCTCTTTCAGAATACCTTTGAATACGTAATAATAATTATTATTCACAATATATATGAAAGAAATAATATTTGTGAAAGTTCTATTGATTACATTAACATCATCCAATTTTAAAGTTGATTCAAAAAATTGATCCGATATACTTTTATACAAATCTTAAACAATGAAATTTATTTCAGATTGTATGTTTAAAAAGTTATGAAATCATGAGTGTTCTAAAAAGAAGTCTAATTGTCATAAATAATTCAGCACCAATATTTCTGTGGTGTATTTAACTGCAACCAGTAAAGAAACTAATAACTGTAACTGAACGGAAATATTCCGTATATAAATGCCACGCCAACTATTAGAATATATATCATGAATATGTAGATATAAGTGTATTGTACTGTGAGGTGGATATCCGTGATTAAACTAATTTAAAAAGTAATATGCACCTAATTATTTTGAAATCCTTAAACATAATAGTTGGCGACGAGGTTGTTAGAAATCTTCTTTGTTTGTTATAATTTCGCTTTGAAGAATCTTTTTTTGTTTAGGAGAAATTCTCTTGGATGAAGCACAGCCCCGAAATATTAAATTCTCAGCTGGAGTTGAAGTAAGAAGAAAAAATCTTTTATTTTTTGGATAAGGCATTGCCTGAAGACGACTCAGGGGGGAAACTTTTTTTTTCTTTTCTTTTTAATAGGGAGGAACCATGAAACCATGAAAATTGCTCAGGCAGAATCAAGAACTGATTCGAGCGCTGCAAAATAGACTATTCCTCTAGTCGTTAAGTAACTGTACAATTTGAAAGAATTGGTGAAGAAAATGAAAATTTCGATAGTTTTATTGAAAGATTCGAAAATTACTTAGACGCACAGAACGTTCCAATAGTCGATAGAGTTAAGGTTTTTGCTTCGTCTCTTAGTGCAAAATTGTACGTTACTGAAAAATTTGTTGGCACCTGACATTCCTTCCGTTTAAACATTAGACAAGTTAAAAGATGCCCTTAGAAAGCATTTAACCTCCAAACCTTTGGTTATACCTTCTCGCCTCAAATTTTTAAACCGAAAACAGAATGAGGGAGAGGGTATTAGTACATACATTGCTGAGCTTAGCGCTTTAGTAATGAATTGTAATTATAAGATATGTTAAATATTATGTTACGCGACATGTTTGTAAGCGGGTTGCGGGATAAAATGATTTTAGATAGATTATTTGAGGATAAAAATAAAGCTCCACTATACAAATTAAATATCCATGATTGTGTATTACACGAGGGAGAGCCGAAACGACCTCTAATTAAACATTGAAAACACAAGTTGTTCTATGGAGTTGGATACGGGGTGAGCGGTTAGAGTAATGAGTATTATAAATTTCAGGAAAATTTCTAACAAACAAATGAAATCTAGAAATTAGTTTTTAAAACATATAAAGGAAATTCATTAATGGCATGGACGTTTGTGTTGTAATCCTTCCTTCTTTCCTTTGTGTTGAAACCCCCGTGGGATACATTGTGTGGTGCACGAGACTTATAAATGTTCTCAATAATAATAAAAAAAACTACTTATTCACTTTTTGAATGCTTTGTTAAAATATTCGTTTCCACTGGGAACCTATAATAAACAGATCCGAATATCTAGTTATGAATTGAAAAACAGCTTCAAAAATTAATATTTCTAAATTATCGCTCGTGGGCAATGCATAATCCATCATCCGATACAAACAATTTCTCAAGGCTAAGTTCTCTAACTACGACATTTTTTTAAAAAAAATACTTGATTACTCTGCTCTGTATTATTATGTAAATAAAATACTCAATACCGGTAGATTTTCTTCGATTAATTGATAAAATGAACTGTGAAATTCTTATATAAAACCCTTTCCAATCTGCATTGGATTCAGCTCCGATACTCTATCAATCAGATGTGACATTCGGTCGTATTTATTATTCAAGTGTGTTCACTGTTCTTTAAAACGCTGTGCCGAAGAGGCGGGGACGGACACTCTCGTTGCAGGGTGACAATTTATGAAAATATTCAAACTTAATTCATCAAATGTCTCGACACTGTATTATCATGAGACGGGAAATAGATGAGAAATTTGTGTGAGGTAGACCACCAACACTTTTAGAAGAGTTGGAGTTTTTGTTTGATTATTTTTTCCAAACGTGAATATTCGTGATTAATTACAAGTTGAAATTATAAAAGAAAAATTCAGTTCATTTGTAATAGTAATCATACATTTGTAATAAATAGTATATAACTTTTTTTTTTTTTTACATTTTATTCTACACAAAATGCAAGAAAGCAAAATTTTAAGCATCTTGTATAATAGTAAAACAATTTCTTATTACAGATTTAAACCTATGTTTCTTTTAAATTTTTGAAATTTTCAAACGTTTTAAAGTGAAGGCTAATTGTAAATTTTAAATTCAAGTGAATGTTTAAACCATGTGTATATACATGAAACGCGCAGTTGAAAATATGAAAAAAAGTAAATAATAAAGTTAAAAGTTCCACAAAACACCGAAGTAAAAATGGGAAAGAAAGTTGAACATACACTGAAATAAGAATTAAAAATTGTTATGTCTTAAAAAATATCGGCTCCGGTGGCTTAAAACCGTATTACACGTACATTTTCCATGCAACTTTTTAGCCCAACTCTTAGCCCAATCTGGGGGTGAAGGGTTGCTGTAAACATAAACTCATGCTCTGACGTCAGCCGCGCTCTTCTTTCACATTGAAACATAATTCGCCGATTTTTCTGCTTCGAAAACGACCCCCAATATTATTTCTTTTATTTCGCTCGCGCTTTTTTGTTGATGGGCGTAAACAGAAATGGAGCACCATTCTGCTTAAAATATTATACGCCATATATGATGCGAAGCTACTGTCGTTACCGCCATCTTTTTCATGACGTAGGGCACCGAGGAACTCCATTGGCAGGAATTTCAAGCAACTTTTATTTGGAACAATCTTTTCAGCTCACTGGCAAAAAGTTGTTCGAAAGCCGTTGCTATGGCAACGGTGTAAAAATTGCACGAATTGGACCAAAAATTGCTCAAAACGTGTACGTGTGATAAGGCCTTTAGAGGTAGCGTGGCCGCTTCGTTAGCCTAAGGTTGCGAGTTCGATCCCAACAGAAGATGACAAGTTTTCAAAATGCGAAATCGTGTAGGAACGCATGCCATATGATTATGTGGAATGTAAGAGATCCCTTGAGTATCAATTTGGATCTGGTACTCTCAGCAAAATTAAATCATGTCAATATATAGCATCCGATGAGATTTTGCGTTGAATAAAATTCAAGCGTCACGATTTGGTAGCAGAAACCGCCCCTAGATGAGGGTCACCAATGAAATGGTTTCCACTCTTGGGGACTTACTGTTTCTGTAAAGAGGAAGTTGGTAATATGCAGTCCATTGGGGGGGAAATGTATTAAAAATATAGCTTAGAATGTTAGCAGTTTCAGAATTAGAACCAAAGAAGCAGAGTTAGACTAGTTTAACGGCACCATCCTTTTATGTTACTTTGTAGTCTATACACACAAAATAAATATATTAAGAAATAAAAATAGATTATTCAAAAAAAAAAAATCAAAGGAAAGGAATGAGTATAGTTACCACGCTTAAGAAGATTTTAAAAATATCCTAAAATTATAGAAAATAATATAAATAAAATATAATTTTGCATTCTCCTTGGAATTCAAAGAAATTTTCATTTCTTTGAAGTGATTGTAAAACCACTGTAAAATAAACATAGATCTTGAATACATGATAAGTAAAACATCACTGTTACTGAGATGTCATAGAAGATACGCTTGTTTGGTTGGTTGATATTTGATTGTCTAAAGTACACATTGAAATTCGTAATTGAATAAGATGATTTAAAAGGCAAGTCGAAGAGTGCACAATGTGAGAAAAGTATTTTTAATTTTCATGGACAGACCACACACTGACAAGTTGACTCCGGGATTTTAGCGTTATGTTGTGGATTTGGAAAACTTTTTAAAAACATTTATGATGCATACATGTTTTAAAATGTTTGTGGGGGTGTCGGCCTATTTGGCACCGCTCTCTACCATCTTGCCTACCTAAAGGGGGGGGGGGCAAATCATCACCACAGCAACATCTCCATAATAACTATTATTTTATTTCTCTTCAAAGACACTTAAACAATCACAAGTGAAACTACAAAAGGAAACCCTAGGAGTGATATATAAAGGGGGCTACCTAATCTCATGAATAACTCTAAGTAAACCCGACTACGTGAACTAGACAAGGAGAACAAGCGCTTATAATCCTCAATCTAATAATTTAATCTCTTCTCAACTACTTCATTAACTCGCGCTAGGTTTGTGAATGAAATATTCTAATATTCTCACCTACGTATCACCGCAACAGCTCTCCTGCTCCTTCTATCTTACCTCTACAAAACCTAGACTTTATACAGTCAAGCTAATTTAAATATCATGGTTTCTTCTTGAGAGGCTGTGAATTAACGCGAATGCTAGCCCCACAATTTCCTCAAGAGGATTAGTGGAAAAATGACGCGTACAGATCCGTCACACATTTTTCTTAAAATTATTGCTCAATGATACTTAATTTTTCTCTTTTGTTTGCCAATCTTTTTGGGAAGAGTGCCACTTCCAAATTTTTAAGCAAAAAAGTATTAAAAGGTGAAAAAATGTTACTTATAGGCTTAACATTATAGGTTTCTTACGCAAATAGCATATTTTTTAATGCAAGTCTTGGAGAAATTTAGTCTAGTGGAAATTTAAAAATAATGTAATAAATAAGGCAATAGAACAAATTTAGGTTTTATCATTAATAAACTTTTTACAGGCTCAATCAGTTAGGTTAGGTATAAAATAAAAATGAGTAACTCGGAACATTTCATTCTAAATAACTATTAAACAGACACTACTTACTTAATGTGGCTTTTGAATTTTTGTTGGTTTTGTTTTTACCAAGTCAAATATATTAGGATTAGTTTCTCTAAGATGCCAATAAAATTAGGTTGATTTAGGTGCACAGCAGTAAATTTTGAGCAATGTTTTGATTTTATTATGCTCATATAGGCAACATTTGTTCATAAACATAGGTTGATCCATGCCTACAACAATATCTGGCCACCAAATCATTTAAATTTAAAAATTGCTTGTTTGTACAAATTTCCAAAATTTAATAGAATTCGGATAACCTGCAATTTTGAAATAAATTCCTTAGATTTTCTTTTCAGTGTAGCATGGTGCTGTAGGTCAATAATTTCGACTTGGAGATTTCAGGCGAATAACAATTAACTTCTTGCAGAGAAATTGAAAAATGATTTGTGAAAAGATCAGCATTTTTTCTTATATCATCTTGAAAATCAGGAAACCTAGAACTGAATGAATCCCGCAAAATGAATATTAAGTTTTTAAATCTATCATAGCTCGGAGCAGTATTAATTTTGGAAGGTAATTCTTGCATTAATGTGAAATGTGTTCAAACTTTTTTCCCCCCAAAATCAAGGGGGAAAAAATGGCAAAAGATTGTTTTTAAAAGAAGATATATAACCAACTAGGGGAGGGAAAATACAATTTTTCCCTGTAATCTTAAATTTAAAATATTCAACCATCCCATAATATCATTAAGAAAAGCTAAAGCCCCTTGCCCACCTTCATTCTTGGGTAGTCAGCACTCACTGGGCAAAATTCTGGGAAGTTTATTGATTTCTACAACACACAAGATATTATAAAACGCACTTGTAAAATTTCAAAATAATGCGAGTGACAAAAGCTTTGGAAAGCCAGCTCACCCAACAATAAAAGAGCATTCTCTACATCAGGGGTGGCCAAACCATGGCACGCGTGCCACAGTGGGGCACGGTGGAGTGGTAACAGTGGCACGCGAAGACTTATTGAAAAATTTGATAATGTAATGAAAAATAATAATATTTTCTTAGAATTTTATTAAAACGCAGCTGTCTCAGACATAAATATCACACTTTATTTTAATTAATTGAATTACAACAGAAAATTATCATGCAAAGAATACTCCTTCATTATTGTTGTGTCCAAAGGGAAGTGCATTTGCGAGATTTTGGAATATGTGGAAGCGCGTCTTTGTTTTCTTAAATACCCGGATGAAAACAATGAACTGTTCGGTGAGAATGAAAACTGGTCATGAGATTAAGCTTTTCTTACCTATATTATGGGACATTTAAACTTAAGATTACAGGGAAAAGATTGTATTTTTCCTACATTCGTTGGTCATACATGTATATCTTTTGTAACAAGCTTTTGCATCTTTTGTCTCTATTTAGAAGAAAAAAATATTAATACACTTTACAATAATGCAGTAACTATCTACCAAAGTTAATAAGGCTCCGAGCTAGAATAGATTTAAAAATTTAATATTCGTTTTGAAGAATTCATTCATTTGTAGGTTGGATGATTCTCAAGATGATAATAAAAAAAAAGACTGATCTTTTCATAAATCCTTTTTTCAATTTCTCTACATGGCGTTAATTGTTCCCCATTTGAAATTCAAATCGGAATTTTTAACCTACAGTCCCATACTAGACTGAAGAGCAAATATAAGGAGATCTTATTTCAACTCAAGAGATCCAAACTAAATTGGATGTTAGAAATTTGATTCGACAGGATATTTTACAAATTCACATGATTTGGTTGTCAGATATTGCAATCTTGGATCAACAAATGTTTTCTATTACGAACATGATGAAATCATAATATCGCTCAAAATTAACTAATATGCACCTAAAACAACCTAATTGAGTTTTAGCATTTTCAAGAACTAATCCAAATATAGATGACAGTAAAAAAACTACAAATTCGAAAGCCACATTAAGCTGACTGTTTAATAATAAATTAGAATTAAATGTCTAAAATTACTCATTTTTATGAAAAACTTAAAAAGTTTATTAAAATTAATTAAAACGTTCCTTAACAAACAAACTTAAGTATTTGATATATTATTTTTTAAATTTTCTTTTCTTAAACTTGTATTAAGAAATAAGCTATTTGCGTAAAAATCCTATAAGCCAATAAGTAACTTTCTTTTTTACCTTTTTATGTCTTTTCGTTTGTTGGAAAAGTTGGAAGCGGCTCGCATAAGCATGCATTATCAGATAATGGCACTCTTACCAAAAAGATATGCCACCCCTGTTTTAGACCTACAAATTTGGTGGGTATGTTCCTTTCAAGGATTAGAGGTCCACTGCACACAAAAAGTGAACTCTAAGTGGTATTACGAGCAGTGGCGGATTAAGCGGGTGTCGGACCTGGGGCCCCCAGCGCGGGTAAGGGCCCCACGCTTGATGAGTGCAGAAGGCCAGCGACAAACCAACCACGCCACCTTGGAACAAGAAATGAAAAGAAAACAAAGATACAGTGAGACTCCCACTAGAAATTTATCGAGATCCAAGAGAAGTCTTAATGTAGAAAACTTAAGAAAATATTTTTAACAATACCGATATCGAATGCCTCGGGTGAATGATCTTTTTTAGTTTTAAAACGTGATAAAAATAATTTAAGAAGTACTATGGAAGAAAAGACAAATTGAAACAACATGACCATATTATATACAGAATAAAATGTTTTGGACAAAATAGGTATGGTAAAAATTTTGCCAAAGAGAAATCAAACTGTATAGCAAAACTGTAAGCTCTTAAGTAAGGTTTTTAATTTTTCTTATATACAGTTATGATTTTCTTTAGGCGATGAGTTTTATTATAGCAGTGCATTTTATTTTGAGAATTTAAAATAAGCAACTCTCTTTTCACTATTTTAGTTCATCGACTCTTAAGCCCATGGTCCTCAAACCTTTTACCGCCAAGGGCCTCCAACTACCTTAATCCGCCTCTGATCACGAGGGCATAAGAGGCGTTACATATAAATATTTACTGTTTTGAAGTATTAGACCTACATGTTAGAAATTTGGTATAGGTCCTTTCCTTTCATGGAGTAGAGATCTGCTACAAAAAGTTTTGAGAATGGACCCGAAAGGTCGTTAGGAGGACTTAAGGGGCGTTACAGATAAACATTACCGTTTTTTGAACTTTTAGACGTACAGACTTAAAATTTTGTTGGTATGTTTTTTTTGGTGTTGAATATAGATATGCTAAGGACGAATTGAACCGAAATCGACTCCTATTGGGAAAGGAAGTGGGGAGCTGTGGGACATTTATAAAAAAATTTCGTTATCGAACTACTGCTTACCGCAATGAAATTTAGTACGCATGCTACTTTTCTTGAATGGAAATACACAAAGAAAGGATTTTACGGAAATCGACTCCTATGGGGGGGGGGAATCGTTTGTAGAGTATTGATAAAAAAAAGTACCCGTTTTTGAATTACTAGACCTATAGTAATGAAATTTGATACGTATGTCTCTGCTGTTGAATTGAGCAGGTTTGTCGAATGGATCTTACAGAAATCGACCCTCAAAGGTGGTTACTGGAGCTTATTAATAAAAAAATTCCGTTTTTGATTTATTAGACTTAGACTTGAAATTTGGCAAGCATGTTTATTTTATTGAGTAGAGATGCACTAAAAATGGGTTTTGTGGAAATCCACTTGGGAGGGGGTTACGAGAGAGTAAAAGATAATTCTACTTCAATTTTAGAAATTACAATAGTATTTGGAATTTCTGACCTTTTTAAATCAAGAATTATAAGAATATTTTTCAATACAATCGAATTCCTAATGCTAAGATATAAATAGTTTATATCTATACATATACACAGTATATATTCATATAACATCATGAAATACCTAGCAAAGCGGGCGGGTAACGTCTAGTTAATGTTATATAATTGAAAATATTGTACAATGTTGTAATATATATTTGATGCGAATGCATACGAAGTAAAGTAAATTTAAATTCTTCATTAAGCTTGCTAAGGGGACCGTTTGAAACGATTTGTTTCAAAGCAAACAATATTTTTGATATTAAAATTATTTTTTGGGCTGTAGTTTCAAACAAGGTAACGAGAAAAATGTGTTTGAAAATTTAGCAGTTTTCTATAATCCTGGATAGACCCTCGTGGCTATTAGAGTGCTTATAAAATATAAGTAGTTCTGTTATTTACCAAATTTACCTCATGCCCTCCCATCATACATCAGGACTCTATGTTAAACATTTTCTTCTTGCTATGAATATTTCCTACAATTACTGGCAACGCACCTGCAATTTTTTTTCTTTAATTATGTTATTCTTGAACATTTTACTCTCTTCCTTCAAGATCCAAACCTTTAGGGAAAAATATTTACATCTGTAGACTTCTTGTTAATTGTTTAAGAAATTCCGTGATAGCCTGCTGTCACCAGAGCCAAGAACCTTTATTATATTGTCGAAATTTGCAAGGATTCCACGTTCTGCAAGCATCAGTCTCACCTGCATCATTGGTGCGTTTTTAAAACATCTGTCCCGTAAATGGACCAAACGATTTTTCTTAGACTCGATTAAATGCTATCTGAACAGCGCCACCTTGAAACAAAAACGGCAGCATGTGTTACCCCCAATTGGCCCGCAGGGTAAATAGAACATCTTTAAGACAAGGGTAGGATAGATCGTGAGTAATTTTCGAACGTGTTTTCCTTCCCCTCCTCCCTCTTTCTTCTACAGATGGCACGTGTCCGCCACGCGCCACCTGGTAAAAGGGAGTGAGAAGCGACAGATGACGATTATAAGACCCACATTGACCGGCCAACCTGAACTGAACCGAGCTGGGCAACTCATTCGCAGGTGGTAAGTTGAAACGCGTGCTGGTTTTAGTTCTTTATATTTTTAGAATATACAGATGGACACCACGCACGCTTCTGATGTCGTTTGGAACTTCCGGTAGGATAATAGACAGGTGGTTGGTTGAAGAAAGTGACGCTGCTTGACCTCTCCGGTGGGGGGTCGGGGGTCTTAACCTATTGTAAAAGCAGTGTACAGATGGACAAGTATTAAAAGGGTTATGCATTCAAAATAACTTTTCATAAGAAAGCATTCCCACACATCCCTCTCCCTCTTTGAAAAATGTTTGATTATATATAGAAACATTTCATAACTTACTGTGTTAGTGTTATTTGTTCATAGTTCTTTATTTTAAAAAAAATTTATTTTTAGTTTACTTGAAATATAAATTGAAAAACCAGTTTATAAAAAGACAACATTGATGACAAAAATAACACATTGTTGTTTCAAGAATATTCTTTCATTTCTTTATCTTGTTACTTAAAAATATTTTTTAAAAGAACATTTTATTAATTTTATTAAAAAATTATAACTTAATTAACATAATCATCTTCTCAAAAAGAGGAGAAAAATTCTTTTGCTTAAATTTATCAAAGAAGAATTTCTACATCAAGAGAATCACTCGACATCTTTTCGTATTTAGCGCTGTTCTTTCATTTTAAAAGGATAAATATTACCTCATAGAATAAAACATTTGAAAAACTGTTTCGGTTGATTTGAAATCAATCAATAATTTTATTCATCACATCCACACACAAAAAAAAGGGGGTCGGGTATGCTTTTATAGAAAGGAAATTATTCTTAAGTATAACTGTAGTTTATCTTCGGCATTATTATCAAATTTTTTAAATAGAATACCCGTAAAATAAAATCTTGTAAGAAAGTTGCATCATTAATGTAACAATAATTAATATATAATGATAATTAATTTTTCTATATGAAAGAGAGAGAAGACCGGGAGAATTGTAAATTAAAAAGTGATTGCTGTCTTGACTGGAATCTAAGCCGTACTTTCCCCCCAATGTTAATGCTAATGAAAACCGGGCGCAGTTTAGAATCGGTTAAAAAATTTGTTGAATTCGGTTTTTAGAGCAATTACAGGTTCATGTATGTATTTAAAAGTTTACAATTCTAATGAAATAGCTAACCATTCCCTTCTTATTTGTTCTCGTTTTAAATTTATTTTAATTTCGAAAAATTGGATATCGATAAACCATTTTACACTGTTTTTCATTTTCCACGAAATCTTGTTGAGAATTCGGGGTGCCACTTAGAATCGATGGCAGCTGAGTTTCGAATAAATACGGCAATTTAATTTTTCTTTGTAAAAGAGTATGTTTAAACTCAGGGCCGGATCTACGTATGGGCTTAATGGGCTGCAGCCCAGGGCCCCCGGGTTCTAGGGGCCCCGCTCCCCGTTGAAGATAACAAGCAGAAAAAGATGTTTAAAATCAAGATAGTATTAAAATAATAAACCAGTAAAAATACAATTCAAAAATAAAATACCCGAAATACCATATCAAATTTATTTTTATTTTCGAGAGCAAGAGTAATTTACTTTTGTTCTTCCTCCCTACCATTGAAAAAGGGGAAATTAATGATTAATAGGCAGAGGCTCTATCATAGGACAGTGCCGATGAGCATCGAACACTTATACAAACGTAGTGGCATTTTTTCCGTAGCCATTTATTTTTGTGCAAATGGTGCAATTAGGTTTTTGGGCCCTAAACCGAATCTTACAAAGGATTGAAAAACCATTACATAACAAAGGCTTGGGGCCCCCGCTATGCGGAAGAAGAAACACAATAAGCAAATATTTATGCTGAAAATATGCAAGATGCAGCCTTCTGAAATAATATGTTGTTCAGACAGAAGACATCAGTAATGCCACGACCGAAAAGTGTTTACAAAATGCTGGGTTTGAGTTTAAAAAATACGTTGACTTGGTTTGTGGCCTAAATTGCTAAGTAATAATTTTATTGATTATATCCTTTCACATGCAATGGATTATTTTCAAAATAAAAATCCAAACAGCATAATTCTGTTTCGGTAAGAGAATAGAGACAAAGGACAAAAGAGATCATTTTCGCGCGCGCGAATAATCATTTCTTTAAAACCTTAAAAATGGAAAAGTGCTTGAAAGATCTTTTTTGGCTATGTTATTCGACTAGTATTGGTAATGTTTTTTTGTTTGACCTTCAAACGTTTTTCTAGAACAAATTCTCAATACACAAACGAATTTTCTGATTGGAAACGCTTAACAAGTTGTTCAGAAAATCATGAAAATTTTATTGAACATATAAATTCAGTGCTAATTTGGTTGACACGAAAAGAAAATAAATCTGTTTTACAAGGGGGAGAGGGGTTATGACTAAGGAATTCATTTGGGGACGAGACTTTGTGTATTAGCAGTACTCTTTTTGAACAATGGTCTTTTTCGACTCACGGAGCCCCTAGAATTTGAAAGTGCTTTCGTGGTATAACTAGAACTAGAAAGTGTTTTCGTGGAACTCCCTTCCAAACACATACGTCGAAGAATATGTCTCAAAGTTATTTTTTAAGTAGATCAACATGTTAACAGGCACTTCATTTAAAAGCAATTAAAAATATTTGCATTTATTATTAAACAAATTCTTATCTAATTTTGTTAATATAATTTACTCATTAATAATATTAATATATAATTCAAGTGTCACCTATCCATGCATTATGTTTAGTAACTGAGATATGTGTTTCCTTTTTTTCTTACCAACTGTCGGTCTAGGTTCGTCTATAAGTGCAATTCCATTACTTATTCTGAGTTTAATTTGCTTTTATACTTTGTTTTCGTAGCCACTTACATTGAGAAATATATTTAACTCAAGCGCAATGTTCTGAATGGCATTAAAATGTTTATAGCTGTGTGAGAAATCGCGTGTATTTTGCACGAGAGAGAATTTGAAACCTAAAATTTAGAAGCTGTTCTTGCTTAAATTTAGATTTTAACATCAACTCTATAACATGTTGTTCGTTTTCCTTCATTATAGGTGTTGTTTTCTACTAATGTAAAAAGGTGCATTTTCCATTAGAAAACTATTTAGTTTTGCAAGAAATTGTGCTAACTAAAGATCATAAAATTCTGTCGTGGAACCCGAGATAGTAAATCATAGAATATTCACAATCTAGTAGAAAGTATATATATATAAAGTTAAAATGTTTTATTATTCTTTTATTATTTTATAATAAAAGTTCAAAAAGTGTTGCAAAATAAAGTTATTATATATGACTAAAATTTCCAATGTTAATGAATAGGGGAGGGGGGAGATGAGCTTTCGATACTTGTAACTTATAAACTTCATAGAGAACGTGAATCCATTTTGCATACATATTTGTTTCTTTTACATTTCTTATTGTGATTCATGTAACCCCTGAGTATGCCTTGTGGAACCCCAGGGTTCCGTGGAACACAGTTTAAAGACCACTGCTTTAGGATGTTCAACCCTCAATGTAATAGCGCCGAATGGGCAGTCAATTTGGAGAAAATAGCAATCGAAATTCATACTATACAATTCATTTGATACAATGAAGTTTTAATCAGCTCCAGCGATGCAGCGGCATAGATGATAGCGCACCTGTATTTTTTTGCAAACGGTCAGGGCTCGAGTCGCTCGGTAGACTTGCTTTTTTCTCCAATTCATTTAATTATTTTTACAATTAAATAATTTTTCTTTTCAAATATTTTAAATAATTATAAAATAATTGCAGTAATAAAATATCATAAACAATTTTACATATTAAACAACTTTTTTTTTATCTAATTATAAAATTATTTGCAATATATTTATAAAATATAAGTTAAATATTTATATAATTATAGTAATTGTTTTAGTTTTTAAAACAAAATAATTACATAAAATATTTAATAAGCATTTTTAAATAAATTTATTAATTGTGAGAATAATTAAATGAAATGAAAAAAAAAAAAAACAGGCCAATCACGCGACTCGAACCTTTACAGATCGCGCGAAATGCAGGTGCACTACCACTTATGCCGCAGCATCGTTGGAGCTGAACAAAACTTAATTGTATAAAAGCTAAGTATGAGTTTCGAAGGCTATTTTCTCTGAACTATTATTGAATATACTATCTTGGAATTTCTATTTGACGCTATTATATTGAGGGTTGAACACCCTAAAGGAGTACTATTATTACACAAAATTTCGTCCCCAAATGAATTTCTTTAGTCGAGCCCTCTCCGTTGTTAGATAAACAGTTACAGGAGCAACCTAAGAATAGATATACAATATAATATTACTACAACGTCCTAAAACGTGTTATTGCGGTAGTATAGTATTTGGCTACAAGAGGATTAGCATTTAGAGGTATCGAGGAAGTTTTTGGTTTTCCTCATAATGGTAATTTTATGGGTGCCCTGGAACTGCTAGCAGAGAATTCGACCCATTCGTTTGTGAGCATATTGAACAGGGAGATTACAACCAAAATCGTTATTATCGTACTTATCAAAAACAATATATTAGCAAATAATCGAGATCATGGGAGAGCAAATCATTAAAACAATTACAGCTCAAATAAATAACGTTGACACAAAGTACTCTTCTATTGTGATGGACTCAATACCAAGTTTGTCCCACCACAGTGATCAATTTGCTATTCTACTACGATATTGTTTTCGGGGAAAAGTGTATGAAAGATGTGTTTCATTAATAAAGATTAGTAGTCACACACTGGATTATATTTATTTAATTCTCTACAAGAATTTTTAGAAACAAATGTTCTGCTATTGTATAATTGTAGGAGACAGACATTTGACAACGATGCCAATACGTCCGGTCGATATAATGGTGTGCAAGCTCTTTCTAAAAGAAAAAGAAAATTCGCTAATTATGTGTCATGTGCTGTACATTCTCTTTGTCTGGTTGTTGCAGAATCAGTTAAGATTATATTTGAAATCGATAACTTCTTTGGTTTAGTGAAACAAATATATTATGTTTTCTTTTCTGCTTCGACCTGTAGGTGGGAACTTCTAAATCGTGAAATTAAACTGAAATCTACCTTAAAAAGCTTGAGTCAGACCAAATGTTCTTGTCGCTACGATGCAGTTGAAGCCTTAAAAGATAATTATAGTAACAACATAAATACTCTTAAAATATTTAGGGACAATGAAAATAAAAAAATTGATTTCCGAAAAAAACGAAGTAAAGTTTTTTAAAAAAATTAACAGAACTCGAAATTGCCATTTTAGTTATACACTGCTGGCCACCGTGAATGCAACACCCTAAAGGAAGCAAGCAAATAACATGAAATTTACAAAATGCATTAGCGGAGATGAGATATGCAAATGATTAGAATTTCAGCGCAGACACACATCACGCATGCCTGTGGCGCCACCTCAAAGCGCTATTTAAGGCTTGGAGATTTCGACGATTTCAAGTTCGGCAATTGTGTTTTTCTTGTTGTTTTTTCAAAAAACGATCAGTTATGTCTCGTAGAAAACAGCGATCAGCTTTTGATCAAGTATCCGAGTTCGACAGAGGAAGCATAGTGGCCTACCGAGATTGTGGATTATCTTTCAGGGAAATCGGTAGTCGTGTTGGACGAAACCAAACAACTGTAATGCGGATATGTGACTGTTGGAGGCAGAAGGGTACGACGGACCGACGTGGTCGATCGCATCCACCTCAATGCACAAGTTCACGTGAGGACAGGCGAATTGTGCACATGGCAGTGACGGATAGCTCAGTCACATCTCGAACGATAGCACAGCACATTGAGTCTGTAACGCATCATTCAGTGTCTGCGCGTACCATTCGACGCCATTTACAGCAGAGTGGTCTGTTCTCAAGACGTCCATTGCTTGGTCTACCCTTGACGCAGAGCTACAGACGTCTCCGCCGCTAATGGTGCGATGAAAGAAGGATGTGGGCGGCAGAAAGGAATGAAGTTGTCTTTACTGACGAGTCACACATCTGTCTGCAACACCACGGTGGTCGGATTCGAGTCTAGAGACAACGTGGAGAGAGGATGCTGAACAGCTGCGTTATGCACCGCCACACTGGTCCTGCACCGGGTATTATGATATGTGGCGGTATTGGATATCACTCTCGCACTGCCTAGTACGCATTGCCGGTACTTTAAACAGCCAGCGCTACATCTCCGAGGTGTAGGAGCCAGTTGTCCTTTCTTACCTTCAGAGCTTGGCCACAGCCATATTTCAACAGGATAATGCACGACCACACGTGGCACGCATTGTTCAAAGGTTCTTCGTCAATCAACAGATTGAATTGCTTCCCTTGCCGGCTCGCTCTCCGGATCTTTCGCCGATAGAAAACATGTGGTCCATGATTGTTCAACGACTGACCCAGATTACACCCCCAGCTGCCACACCAGATTAACTTTGGTAACGTGTGGAAGTTGCTTGGTCTGCTGTACCCCAAGAACACATCCAAAGTCTCTTTGAATCAATGCTGAGGCGTGTGGCAGCGGTGATATCCAACAATGGCTACTCTGGCTACTGATTCTGGCAGGAACCACACTTCACAGAAGTCTGTAAATTTTATCAATTAATACTTGGTCAACATGTTATCTACAAAATAAATTTTGTTGTGCTATCTCTTGTCTTTCTTGGTGTTGCATTTACGGTGGCCAGCAGTGTATTTTAAGAAGAAATTTTTGAAAGATTTAATTTTCAGTTAATAAAAAATTACAAACTCCTGGTTTTGACATCTGTGAAGGAAATAGTGGCTGCGGTAGCCTAGTGGTCAAGGTATCGGATCGTGGCTGGCATGTCATGAGTTCGAGCCCAATACTACTAAAGACCTTCCGTGTAGGGGGGCGATGCACATTTAATCCGTCCAAGGCTCAAACGTCCTCCCACTGATGCGGTGTGGTAGTTAGAAGAGGGGGTAGCTGAGGTGCCATCTTCGTCACTTGACCATGGTTCAAAATTACGAAGTATGTCACCAAAAGCTCTCGTGTAGCTGAATAGTGCGGCGTTAATGTTCATCACTGTGAAGGAAATAAGTTAATTATGCCATTTTAAACCTTTATAAGCAATGTACTTGAATCAAATAAAAAACTAAAAGATTATCAAGACGCAGCCAAAAAATTAAGCCCTAGTGTAGAAACAGAATATAATGATGTGAACAAGAGATGGGTTATTTCAAAATTGGCAGATAAATCGACAGAATAAGCTGTGTATGGGACAGAAAAATTTAATAGGGACGCGCTTATTGTTGCGTTAGATAAGCTAATCCTTGATTTAAATAGAAGTCAAGTATATGCAGAATATATAGTATGAAATTAAAATTTTTGATGGATTTTCAAGACCAAAGTAAGGAGAACGTTCACCTGAAGAGTGTACGCGCTATTATTGATTACTATTCAGATGTGTGACGCAGACCAACATTTATTAAATGATGGTGTTCAACTCAAAACTTATCTGAAACAAACTTTGCTATCTTATACTTGTAGTGATATGTTAAATTTAATTTTTGAAAAGAAACTTGTTGACGTCTTTCCAAATTTGTTACCATTTTAAAGATTTTTATAATGCTCCCTATTACTAGTGAAGCGGAACGTGCATCTCTAAAATGTCCTATATAGAAATATAGGACAACAATGTTAAATACTAGACTTACTTATTTATCACTTCTTTCTATTAATACTGATCTCACTAAAGACTTAAAATGAGATAAGCAACTAAAAGAATTTGTTGCACAAAAGTGTAGAAAAGTTTGTTTTTTTGTATATTATGTTATTTTTTTATAACGTATTTAAATAGTTTGAAATAAAAAAAAACAAGTTTCGTATATTTTAAATTTTCCCTCACAAAAACTTTTCTTAGGAAAATGGCAAACTTTTTAATTAATTAGGGGGCCCCCAGATACTGTTAGCCCAGGGCCCCCAACGGTCATGGTCCGGCCCTGGTTCTTCTTGTCGAAGAAATCTATTTAGCAAAAAAAAATGTCCATCAATGCATCTGTTTTTTAAATTCAACGTTTTGGGGGGGGGGAGGGGGAGAACGTAATTTCATTTTTGTGCTTTATTTCTATTATATAAGGAGCTTGCAATTTTTACACAATTGAAATTGACATAAAAGATTTTTAAAAATAACATTCTTTTAAAGTAACTATCCTCAAACCACAAGTATTGTTGCTATTGCGTGATGAACTAATTAAGAAAATTAAAACTTAACTTCAGCAAGCTAAATTATTCTAAGTACTAGTCTAGTCTAGTACTAGTCTAATAGTTTTCATGCAAAAGTATTAGAATAATTATTTTTATGTTCCGTAAAGAATTTTCTCTCGTTTATCTTGTGCTTAAATATTTCATTTATCCTCATTTTAAAATTGTTGATTATCGGATTTAATTATAATTGTATCTATATTTTTTAATACAGGATGTTCAAGTAGAACATATGTCGAACGTTTCATAATTTTGAACTTTAAAAAAAAAGAGCTGCCAAATTAATTGGTACCAATGATAAGACATTCGAGGACTGTTATTATCTTAGCTTATTGTGTGTTTTCTTGTATATTTAATGCTATTTTATGGAATAAAAAAATATATTTGAACAAATTAAAAAGTAATGCCAGATAATAACAAACAATTCTAAAGGAATATTTCTGTTCTTTTCCTATAAAATTGAAAAACAACATATTTTCATTTATTTTTTTATGATTTTTACTTATTTTACGATTAAATAAAACTAAAAAAAGAAAGTCACATATTAATATATACTCTTAGCAACCTTATGATCCAGTAAGGGTTAGAAAAGGCGGGGGGGGGGGAAAGAAGCTGTTTTAAATAAAAAAAATTCCCTTTTTAAAAATATTTTTTTTAAAAAAAACAACCTTTTTTTATAGAAATGAAATAATACAGCATTAGACATTTAAATTATAACTTTACAAGCAATCATATATAATTATATAATCGGTGACATTTGCTCAAAATAAAAACTTGTGGAAATATTATTTTATTAAACTTCATTATACCTTAAGGCTCTTGTTTATCGACCATTTCGAATTCACGAAAGTAATAAAAATTCTATGGAAATTCTATTTTCCGTCACAAATCTAGACTAGAGAATCGATTTGAATGCAATAAAGTGCGTCTGAACGAGCAAGCATTAAAGAAGGTTTCAATGGAATTTCATATATCAATCTTACAAATTTCCTTCGATATTTGAAAATGTTTCTAAATATAATTTAAGTCCTGAGAGTCCATGAACAACATATACATAATACAAACATAAAAATATTTTCAAAAAGCGGATGAACAAATGTAATTGTAGGAAAACCATCATTACCTCTCTCTCTTTCGGGGGCATTGAAATCGATACACTAGTCTGGATTAGAGGACGCCCCAAAACTTTTCGTTTATGAATTCAAAAGGGTCGATAGATAAGCGACTTATTTCTATACAATTTTATCTACTGCATAAAATAAGTTATAGAATTTGTCATAGTAATGTATCTTGGCGATGTGTTTTGCTACCAAAAATACGATTTTAATTTATTAAGTATTGAAAATCTGAACAAAATAGGTTGCATTAAACCCATAAAAACCACAAACGATTTGAATGGGTTTTATTTACTACTTGTCTTGTATTTGGTTTTTTAGTTCGTTTGGTATGATTCTATTTTTGAAGCGTTTTATTTAAAACCTATTTTAGTCCACACCTTTGGCTGGAGCAAATTGCGCCAACAACTTTCTGTATTGGACCTCTATCCAATATGATGATAATAATTCGCCAAGTTGGCGATAAATACAGATGTGAGCTAAAATAGAATCCATCTCATATTAAATGCTATGAATAAACATCAATTCATCAGAGGGCTTCTAGTTTAGAGAAACAGATTTATAACCAATAATATCCATAGCTGGTATATTTCAAATTAAAAACTGTCGTGTGTGCTGGAATTGACTTGCATAACCACGATGTAAATGAAATGCAAGCTGAAGCACCGACTTCATCTTCTAACCATCGTTCAAAATTTTTTTGAAAAAAAGTCGTAATAATTGTGTTAAGCAGATTTAACGGCATGAAAAGGCAACCAAAAACATTTCATAAATTGAAAAATTTTAATGCAGAATTTAAACTTGTGGCAACTTATTATTCATTAACACAACAAATATTTATTTATGGTCTCATCACATTTTTTTTCAATAATTTGGTTATTTCAATTTAATTTTTGAATAGAATTAAACTATCCTTTCGTACTTTATGTGACCCGATGCAGAGAATTTTTACCAATGTTACACTTCTGGAAAGAACAAGTTCACAGAAGTATTTATGCATTGTTTCTCATTATTTTGATTATATATTAAGAGCTCTTGTTTATATATATGTAAACATTTGGGAGAAAAATATATTAATTTCTAATGTAAACTATGCTTCAGTGGGTAACAGCATTTGAATTTTTTAGAAGAATATAGAAATATGACACGTTAAATTAAAGATCAATACTAACAAAACTTTATAATTTTTCTAGTTCAAATTCTGTAAATTCAAACAATTCAGAAAGAGAACGAAATGATTAGAAAAAAAAAAAAAAAGACCGAAGTTTGGAAAATATTAATACTAGTCTGTATCCAGTTAAGTAAATACCACGTTCAAGTTAATATTAATGCTAATCAAGGTACTTACGTATTACCGTAACTTATTGGCGGCATTATATGAAACGAAGCACATAATTGCCAATCCAGCGCATTTTACACATGCGAATTTGGGGTTGCCAACTTGGCAAGTTATCTTGAACGTTGGCGATTTTTGTAATAATATGTAAGTACCCTAGTATGTTAATACTAATTCAGAGAGCAAATTATCTATATTTAGCCAAATACAATAAGGTACTTAGGCTCAAGTGTAGTATAAGGAGGGGGCCTTTCGATTTGGCTATTTTTCTTTGGATTTGGCGATTTTTAAAAAGATATTATGGTGAGATAATGAATTCATTCTGGCTTCCGGACATCTATCGTTAAGTAAAGTAGCTTGACGATCGATTTTGGTAGCTAAAAAAATTTGACATCGCCAAGGGCTCCCCCCCCCTCCTATACTACACTTTAACCAGGTACTTACGTATTATCGCAATCTATTGGCCATAGAATATGGAACAAAGCACATGGTTACCTATTCAGTGAGTACGACACGTAGGAAATTAGGGTTGCCAACTTGGCGAGTTATTAATGGAGTTGGCGATTGCTGCAATAATATGTAAGTATCACAGTAAGTACACACCAAGGGAGAAAGAGCAAATCATTAGGCTAATTTCACACGAAGCAACTTTGTGCCAGTCAACTAGTTTGTTGTCTCCTCTCATCTAGTGTGAAGACGGAAGAGAATTCTCCTTTTTCACAAGAGGGCACAAGGAGGCTAACTGAAAATTGAATGCCGGATTCATAAATACAATTGTTGAGTCCGAAAAAGCAATGAAAACCAGGGATGAACTGAACCGAAAGCCGGAACTGAACCGGAAAAAAATATATATCAGTTTACTTCAGTTCGATGTATTTTCAGTCATTTTGTTACTGTAGCCAACTTATCAATATTTTCTATTTGTACTTTGCTACTTGGAGGCTTCAGGTTTGATATTTAATCTCCGAGAAAACAAAAGTAATCTCAGTGAAAGCACGTTAGAAGATATAGTAATAATTGAAGGCAATTTTCATATGTTAAATAAATAAACATATTTTTTACATAATTATTGCAAAGCTTAATTGCACGTTGTGAGCGGCAAATGACGAGGGGTTCTCAACGTGGACGATAACACCCCCTTGTGGGCATTTGAGGCTTTCAGGGGGCAGTAAAAAACCCAGAGGAAATTGGAGGGCGTTGAGATGACATGAAGGAGCCTAGGCAAATTAACCAAATATAGTCTAAAAAGGACTAAAAAAACACGCTGATTATGTAATAACAAAAGTAAACTTTAATACTGTTTACCTTATGTTGATTGTATATATTTATAAATCATTTCTATATCATTACAAAAATTTACATATTTCGATAGTTCAGGAAGTGAATGAAAAACTTAAAGATTACATTACGTTCAGACCTACATTAAATTGAATGATATAGAGCGTTTTAATTACTGTATTGCACGAGTTGTCTTTGCCTGTGAGCAGTAGGAAAAATGTTTCGTCCCCTGCATTTCATTAAGAATATTATCCACAAGAAACATAATTAAATATGTTAACTAGGAATTAACGTATAATTCTTTAAAGGCTGAAACTGTCAATTTATATTTATTTTGAAAGCAATAGTTTATTATGAATTACTTTGTATCATCAACCCCCTGCCTGTTTTTATAACAGTAAGCTAAAACTTTTATTCCACTCTTTTAAATGAAGAAGAAATTCAGTAGCGTTTCAATTCCAACAATATCCTAACTATGACTAAAATATATAACAGTACACATTTAACTATATTTGTGGCAATATTTATTTCAGATTCGCAAGTAAAAAAAATTGGGGTTTTAGAAAAAATTAAATTAAAAAATATATTCTATTTTTTAAAATGTAACTCTTGTTTTCACCATGTATTATGTACACTCTTATTTCTCTAGAGTGGGAGGGTGTGGTATCGAAATATTCACTCGAAAAGGGTGGGGGGTCAGTTCAAAAAAGGTTGGGAACCTATGGTATACATAATCATGAACGTAGTTCTCGAATTTGATTTTATTAAGACACCCAACTAGGTTCGTAGACAAATTTTTCAAAAATTGATTTTCAGAAGAATTTTATTGTTTTAAAGAATATAAATAGGCTTAAAGAGTTATAATTATAAAATAAACACTATGCGTCACACACACAACCCTGCTTTTGAAAAAAAAATATTATTTTTATAAAATTCTAAAAAAAAGTGTCAAATTCAAGAAAAACAGCATAAAAAATATATTGGACATAAAGTAATTTTAATTGCATTAATATATTTCTCGATCCACCTGAAGTGTCACAAACCACTAGTTAAAAAATTATTTTCAAAAATAAATATTTTATAAGCATTCGAACTTCCCGTTAATGATTTTTCGTCAAAATTACTCTATATTCTAAACTACACTCATGTCCATAAATTAAGGATAATGAAGTTCAGACAAAGAAAGAGACAGAATCAAAACAAATTTGACTTATTTGTAAAGTCTATTTATTAAACAAAAGGTAAAGAGCAAAAAAGATGCTATATGTTTGACATAATTAATAAAAATTACGATTTTTACTCTCTGGAGCAAATTTGAAAAAAGAACCTATTTACAAAAAACAGTATAACATGGTTAGTATGATGGTTAATACGGAGTATGTCTCCCGGACGATGGAATACGGGCCTTACAACACCTACACATGCTGAGTATCAAATTATCAATCTGATCTTGGAGAATATTGCACCACACATCAAGCAATGCCATCCGAAGTTCCGGTAGACAGGTGGGAAAGGGTTGACGGGCTGCAATTAGACGGCCAAGCATATCCCACACATGCTCTATTAGATTCAAATCCGGTGAGTATGCTGACCAATCCATACGGGTGATGTCCTCCGATTGAAGGCATTCGTCTACAATGTTTGCACGGTGAGGACGGGCGTTGTCATCCATAAACAGAAATTCAGCACCCATGGGGCCCGAAACAAACGTACATGTTGTTCCAGAATGACATCCCGATAGATGTGGCTTGTCATCGTTACACTCTGAACATGCCGGTCAGTTCTGGAGCCAAGAATAATTCCTCCCCAAACGAGCCATCCGTAACGGTTTCGTTCAATGGTGTTCTCTTGGTGGTAACGGGTACCTGGCGCTCTCCATATGAAAGTCCGGCGAGAATCAGACTGCAAACTAAACCTGGACTCGTCGGAAAACATCACACAAGACCACTGTTGCGGTGTCCACAATGCATGCTCTCTACTCCAGGTTAATCGCAGACGACAGTGAGTTGCGGTAAGAGGAACACATCTGACAGGCCTACGAGCACATAGACCAATGTGCCCTGAGCGTCTGTACACGGTCTGCCTTGAAACTGTCGTACCGGTAGCTGAAGAGAGCTGACGAGATAGGTCTGATGCTGTGCTCTGTCTGTTTCTTTTGGTAGTAACTGCCAAATACCGGTCCTCATTCGGCGTTGTAACTCGAGGGTGACCTGTGCTGTAACATCTACTCACATTACCATCATCTTGGAATCGTTGCCAAAGCCTGGAGATGACACTCTGGGCGATTCCAAGTTCCTCGGATACTTCCCGCTGGGTACGTCCACATTCCAGTCGTCCGATAATTCTACCATGTAAAAAAATCCTCCAAATGTTTCCTTTGTGCCATGACTATGCGGTTATTGCACTGAAAGGCTTTTAAAGCGCTTGTGAACAATTTTACTTCTTTGCCACCATTCCTTATATACACCTCTTTTACACTCTTGTCATTGTGACGTACTATCCGCGCCATCCGGTGGTTTCCTGTAATTTGCATATTCTTCTTCAAGATGTGTGTGATAATTCAACAAGTGAAATTTTTGTTTTAGAGTTCAATTTCTGTGTGATTCTGAATTATCCTCAATTTATGGACATGAGTGTAGATAGGGCTATAAAATGTGATCAAATGTAAGTATCTTAAAACCTGTGGTTTGCTACACTTTCAAGGGCTTACAACATAAGTGTTGCAAATTTCATTGAATTTTATACAATTGTTTTGGAGATAACCCAGTTTTTGTGCAAAAATTATCGTGAAAATTTCATATTCTTCAAGATACACATTTAAAAAATATACTTACAAGTTGCATAAAGTAAATATTAAAAAACCAACTTAAAATTCTCCAGTTTTACATGTTATTCCTTCCTCAATTTTCATATATATATTTTTTTCGAATGGCCCTAAGTTTTCTTCTGCAGATTTTTGCTGCTGGCAGTGAGTGGTGTTTTGAATATGCAATGCGTTCATTATCAAAGGTGTTTTTGTCCCTGTGCAATATAATAGCCCGAAACAATACATATTTCATTTAATATGGAAGTTGATCCTTGGAAGCAATTATTAAACAGCACAACAGCAATATAAGCTCCTGAACGCAATGTTTGATGCTCAACGAAAACTTGTTTTGGTAATATCTGCCACAAAATTCCACTAAAACATTCTTTTGGATTTTGAATTTTGCCGTGCAAACATTTCTTTAAAAAAAGTTCTATCACACAAATCCATATAAACTAACTTTATAGTGTTAACAATATTTTGTGGCAGTCCCAAGGATTTATCCTGATACATTTTATTAGGAGCTTTAGCACGTTGAAATTTACACCAAATTTTAGCTCCGACAGGGCACTGTCGATGTTTTGGCTGATGTTTTGATGATCAACAATGAAAGAAGGCAGCAATAACAGCAGACTGCATTTTGTCCAAGTTACTAATATTGCTTCGAACAGCAATTCCATAATTATTTTATAGCTTGTTAATTAAACCATCAGTCAATTTACCTTTCTCCCCGAGTCCTTTATTTCTGCTTTTCAATTTTCGAAACCTTGTTCTAACTCTTTTTTGAATATGCCCTATACATTCTAGCTTCGAAACTGAATCTTTCCCGTAAATGTCCTTCACGGCGTCAAAAGATTTGGAATCTCCATCCCCATAACAGTCAGTGTATCGTAACATTCTATGTTCTTCCGACCTCTCAAAAATACGATAAGCCCCAACCGGGGTTCCATATTGGATGAAGATCCTTTATATATGATGATTACACAACTATTTTACATTTTGTTGCTCCGTCTTTGTATTGCATTTTCTACAAAACTGAGATAAAAGTTTCAAAGTCAATAATTTTCCCATTATCAACAGATATTGCTCTGACGCATAGGTTCCCAACCTTTTTTGTACTGGTGCCCCCTTTTCTAATAAATATTTCTATACCGCCCCCTTCCACTCTAGAGAAATAATAGTATACATAATACATGGTGAAAACAAGAGTTGAGTATTAAAAAATATCCTATTGCTAAAAGAATATATTTTTTTTCTAAAGTGAAAGATTTTTAATTGCGAATCTGAAATATCTCTATTGCCACAAATATATTTAAATGTGTAATATAATATATTTTAGTCATAGGTAGGATATTGTTGGAATTAAAATGCTATCATCTTAATGTAAATTTCTTATTTTAATGTAAATTTTTTAGCTTATCCTATTTTATTTTTCAATAAAGTTTATTCACACCTTTAATGCAGCAAAGGGTTAAGGTAAAGCTGAACCCATGTAACCTCCATTTTACTCGTGATTGGCGTTTGAGCTTCCCTGCGGGAAGCAGGTACTCCGACAAGCCTTCAACTTATAATTAAAATGCTACTGAATTTCTTTTTCATTTAAAAGAGTGGAATAAAAAAGATTTTTAGATTACCTGTTATAAAGACAGGCAGGGGTTTTGATGATACGAAATAATTCATAATAAACTATTGCTTTCAAAATAAATATAAATTGACAGTTTCAGCCTTTAAAGAATCAGGTTAATTCCTGGTTAACATATTTAATTATGTTTCTTGGATAATATACATAATGAAATGCAGTGAACGAAACATGTTTCCTACTGCTCTCAGACAAAGACAACATGTACACTACAGAAATTAAAATGCACTATATCATTCAATTTAATGTACGTCTGAATGTAATCTTATCTTTTTTAAGTTTTTCATTCACTTCCCGTACTACCGAAATATGGGAATTTTCGTACATGTGATATAGAAATGATTTAAATACAAACAATCAACATAAGATAAACAGTATTAAAATTTACTTTTGTTAATACATAATCAGCGTGTTTTTTTAGTCCTTTTTAGACTATATTTGGTTAATCTGCCCAAGCCCCTTCGCGTCATCTCAACGCCACCCTGAAAATCTCAAACGCCCACAAGGGGGCGTTATCGCCCACGTTGAGAACCTATGCTCTAACGCAACCGTTTAGCGAAGAAAAACCACGACACTGCCAGGTACCATCCATCGAAACACCACAATTTACAGTACCATGTATAGATTTTTTTAACGGCCTAATACCTTTTGCTCGTCATTCATTATTTTTTCTCCAATCGAAGTAGCAGCACTGAGGAGTTTCTTTTCTTGTTAGCGGAATGCAAGCTTGGAAAGAAAGGGAGGTAGATTCAAAGCAGCACAAAGTTTTCTTCCTGCTGAAAAACCTCTCCTAATCAATCTTAAGCCATAAATAAAACGAGTATTGAGCTCATTCGTTTTGTCTAACTTTTTAGTACATAATGCCGATATGAAACTGCAATTTTTGCAGTGCAAAGAAAAGTTTTGAAGATAATCTAAACGTTGAATCTTCCACAAGATAAAGGCTTTCTGCTGTACACTTTTTTGTTGGACAACAATGAAAAAATTCCAATTAAAATTTCCAGATCAGTCAACCTTTTTTTCAGTTAAATGTTCTGAAAAAATACTTTCATCATCATTTGCCTGATTATATTGCTGCAGCTTCAGTGAACTAGGGATCATACTTTCTTCCTTGCTTGAAACAGTTTCAATGCATGTATTTTGCTTTCCATGAAACTTTCTTTTACTTGAAAGATAGGAACAACTTTAAACCCATGATTTCAGGTAAAATAAATTTAAAATTAAATCAAAATAATTTAAATTCTAAAAATGAAGCAAAATATAGACAAAACAGATTTAAGATAGGCGTGGAAAATCTAATGTCGAATGTAAACAAACACGGAATAGTGATAGTCTAAAATTCCGTTGCCCATCATTTGTAACAAAATTGTAGAAATAATTATTAGCAAACTGTGGCTTGATAAACAGATAGTTAAAATTTTGGTTTTTGAAATTCCACTTTAGGGAAATAATACTTAAACGTTGCATATGCCGTTCACTTCTGGTCTAGATGTCACTACTTCCGGTTTCGTTTTTTTTAAAACTACTATGCCTTATTAAAATTTCTGTATCTAGAGTTCTAATGTACGAAAAATTAAATAAAGCTGCTTTTTGGAATCTTAAAGGTTGGGGTTTTATTTCACAATCATAAAAAAAGAAAGTAAATTTTTGTCAAGAAACACTTTTTCAACCTAATCGGATACCTTAATGTATAACAATGCCAATGCTTACCGTTCACTGCTCACCCCTCGTATCGTGTGTGCTGGTTAATTCTATCAAATCACATAGTGTATCCTTTAAAAAATAGAATAAAATCTTCTAAATTTTGATAGAATTATTTTTAGTCCAAATAAGAACATACATAAAATAAAGTTATTCACTCGGAACTGAACCGAAAACCGTTATTTTTAACGGAACTAAACCGATGTATATACAAGTATATATATACTAGCCGTTACCCATCCACTTCACTGGGTATTTCAAGATGTTTTACAAATATATATATATATAGTTATTGATATCTAAGTCCTAGCATTATAAGAATTCGATTGTATTGAAAAATATACTTATACCTGTTACTGTCGCCTCTGGATTAAAAAAAAATGCCGAACTTATCTAATTTGTATTTTCTAAAAATCTCTGAAATTGGAGTATAGAATGATGTTTGCACTTTCGTAACCCTTTAACGAAGTGGATTTTCGCAAAACCAATTTTTGGTGGATCTCTACCCCGTAAAATAAACACGCAAGCCAAATTTCAAGTCTAAATATAGCAACAACAAAAAAACAACAAAAAAATTAAATTTTTTCTATCAATACCCCCGTAACCCTGTTGAGAGTGGTTTTCGAAAATAACCGTTCTTAGCGAATTTCAATTCAACAAAAGAAAAATGCAAACCAAATTTCATTATTATAGTCCTTGTAGTTCGAAAAAAGGATTTTTTTTGTCAGTACGCCCCAGTATTCCTCTGCTACTCCAGGAGTTCATTTCCGTAAAATACATTTTTATTGGATCCCTATTCAACAAAAGAAACATGCTTAACAAATTTCAAGTACGCAGGTCTAACAATTCTGAAACAGGATTTTTTTTCTATAACTCACCTTGACCCCTCTCAACCCTCCTTGGGGGTCGATTTTTGTTTCACTCTGTGTTAGAGAAACTGTATTCCATGAAAGGAACATGCCAACCAATTTTCAAGCAGGTAGATCTAATAGTTTAAAAACTGAAATATTTATCTATTACGCCCCTTAAACACAGGAAAGGAAACTTGGGGCTTAATTTTCGCGAAACCCATTTCGTAGCGGTTCTGTACTCAATGAAAGGAATCTGCTTACCAAATTTGAAGATTGTACTTCCAATAGTTTAAAAATGGAAGTAATTATTTATAACGCCCCTTAAGCCCTGTAACGCCACTTGGGGGCCAATTTTCACGAATCCTATTTTGTAGCCTATCTCTACCCTATTGAGGGGAATCTGCTTACCAAATTTCAAAACTGTACGTTTAATAGTTTAAAAATCAGAATTTACTTCTCCCCTTGACCCTTCCCCCGCTATACCCCTTGTGTTTCAATTTTCCCCAAACCCATTTTGTAGCGGATATTTACTCCATGAAAGAAACATGCCTAACAATTTTCAAGCAGGTAGATCTAATAGTTTAAAAACTAAAATATTTATCTATAACGCCCCTTGAGCCCCCAACGCAACTTGGGGTCTGTTTTCACAAAACTAATTTTATAGGGGAACTGCACTCTATGAAAGGAATCTGCTTACCAAATTTGAAGACTGTGCGTCTAATGAATTAAAAATGGGAAAATGTTAACTATAACGCCCCTTGAGCCCCCGCAACGCCCCCTCGGGGTCGATTTTCACAAAACACATTACATAGGGGATCTTTAATCCATTAAAGAATTATGATTATCATATTTCTAGACTGTACGTCCAGTAGTTTAAAAATGCAAATAGTTATCTTTAACGCCCCTTAAGCCCCGCAACGCCACTTGGGGGTTGATTTTCACGAAACGCATTTTGTAACGTATGTCTATCCTATGAGCTGAATCTGCTTACCAAATTTCAAGACTGTGCGTCTAAAAGTTTAAAAATTGGAATATTTATTTATATCTCCCCTCCCCGCAACACCCCTTGGGGGTCAATTTTCCCCAAAACCCATTTTGTAGCGGATATTTACTCCATGAAAGAAACATGCCTACCAATTTTCACGCAGGTAGGTCAAATAGTTTGAAAACGAAAATATTTATCTATTGTGCCCCTTAATCCCCCGTAACGCCACTTGGGGGGGGCTATTTTCACAAACCCATCTTGTAGCGGATCTCTACACTATAAAAGGAATCTATTTATCAAATATAAAGACTGTGCGTCTAATAGTTTAAAAATGGAAATAGTTATCTATAACGCCCCCTAAGCCCCCGCAACGCACCTTGGGGATCGATTTTCACCAAACTCATATTGTAGCGGATCTCTACTCTATGAAAGGAATCTGCTTACCCAATTTCAAGATTGTACGTCAAGTAGTTTGGAAACAATTTTCTATAACGTCCCTTAACCCCCGTAACACCCCTTACTGTTCGAATTTCTCAAAAAAATCCGTTCTTAGCGGATCTCTACTCTATAAAAGGAATATGTCTACCAAATTTCAAGTCTGTAAGTTGAATAGTTCCGGAGATATCGTGATTAGTCAGTCAGTCAATCGCTTTTCTCCTTTATGTATATATATTGAGTTTAGATATTCTATCCATTATTTTCAATATATTTTTTATCAGTATCATTAACGGGACGGGGGAAGGTTGGCTAAAACATGTTCAACTCCACTTTCATATAAATTATTTTATATATAAGAGCTGTCTTATGAGTTAAAAAGGCTTATAATACATTAAAAGCTATATATTTATAATCCTATTATTTTTATAATTTCTACTAAAATATTAAGAGTGGTTTATCTTGCAATTTCTTTTTTTGTTTGTTTTTTCAGTTTTCATGTTTATTGATTATTCATCTCTCTATTGTAGATAATTTTAACTATATATATATATATATATATATATATATATATATTATATATATATATATATATATATATATATATATATATATATTAGTTGAACTAAACGAAAATAGGAAAAAATTATGGTTCGATGCCCTGACAAAGATCTAACTCCGTTTGGTACTTACGTAATAGAATCACCGCAACCAAATTAGCGCCATGTGAATCGTATCTTGATATCAAAATAATAAAGATTCTAACGTGTTTTTTACGAAAAAATACCAATCGGTCAGATTTTGATTTAAGGCTCCAATTTGGCTGTGGTGACGCTAATACATGAGTACTCTCCATTTTCATTGTACAAGTAGCCGTGTCTGAAGAATGCAACTGAACACAATACTCTTCTAGTTGAGTCAACTAGTAGTGAGGAGAGTATGGTTTTCGTGAGCTATTTTTAGGGGAATGGCATAGCGGGGAGTATCAATTGACCACGTATGAAGAGACTCAGGCAATTCCAATTCAAAACTAGCTTTCGAATGTTTGCTTCTCCTGTTAAGTGCAGCACCATTTGAATCGTATAAAAGGGGGGTACTTAAGTGTTTTTGCAGCAATCGCCAACTCTATTAAGGGCAGACAGTAGGGTAAACACCTTCGGGAAATTGATTTTGAGTTTTTGATATTTCTAAAATCCCCGAATCAGGACCTTTCCAATGATGTAACATACTTGCCATTTTACTAATTGAAAGTATGTTAAAATGATTTTTTAAAAATATTCAGCTGATGAGCCACGCCCCCTTTGACAGATAGAAATGTAAACATTGACCTTTTAAATCTGGGAAGCTATTCCAAAGCCACTCTCTGTTTTATTTATTCATACGCAATTAACTGTAGATTGATGGCAAGCGTAACTGTTAGAGTTGTTTACCTATTTTGGAGCGCATACACGTTTTTATCGTGTTTGGGTTTTTAAATTAAATATATAAAATTTCTAAAATTCACAAGTTTTGAAATTTCGATTTTTTTTGTTTCTTTATAAGACTAGATAGAAAAAAATATTAAAAAAAAAACATAAAGGTACGTTTTAAGAAGGTAGGAATACTCTCAATCATAGTAACATTACTAACCACAGTGATGTCAATCCTCAAGCTGGACATAAACATGACACAAAGGAGACATGTGCAAAATAAAGTTTGATTAGAGTTTTTCTTCTTATTAAAGTATTATAAAAATACCATCATGAATTAAAATATTCTTGCATTTGCTTTCAAGAACGAAGCTCATTGTAAAATGTGTAAAAGAGGTTTAGACATGCAAGTTTTAAAAGGTAAGTTTGGGCTGGAAATTTGTCCTGAAATGTTGTGCTTGTCCATATGATGTAGAATTCTCTTTTTTAAATATTCATGAAGGAACGCAAATTGCCACAATAAATACCAGGTTTGTATATGTTACGTGTTTCATTCGAAGAGGTGCAGAACCTAGTAGAATATTTGCAGCATAATGAATCTTCGGCAACCAACTACAAGGTAAGCGAATCTCAAATGCTGTAAAACTTGTTTACGAGGACTCCATTCAAAATGCTGCGAGGGAAGCTATTTGTGAAAATGAATGTAATATATAATAATATTGTGGTAGCGGGCAGAAGCACGGTTACACATCCTCAAATGGTGCAGTTACTGTGACCAGCATTGATACAGGTAAGGTGATAGATGTCAATATTCTTTCGAAATATTGTATATGTGAAATTTCATGGTGTGGATATAAACAGGCTGAAGAATCGGGTAAGTCTTACAAACATAAAAAGTCTTCCGGTTGCTGTTGTAGTAGCAATGCGTTCTATATTTAGATATCTTTCCCATCCTGATTTGTTGAAATAATATTTGCATCGAAAAACACAAAACTCGAATGAAAGTTTTCATAATGTCATTTTATATCACGGGTTCCCAAAACAACATTTGTGCACATTGAAACACTACTCTTTTCTATAAATTATATTTTTTTAAATTGTGTGTTCTTTTTTCTATAAATTATTGTGTGTTCTTACTTTTTTTCTGTATTCATGAACTGGAAATTTTTATTTTATATTTTCTATATATTCTTGTGTATACTGAAGTGAAATTTTTGAAATATTCCTCAGACATTTAGCTAAAAAGCATATGTTGTAACACAGAAAAGGAAAATTTTTATTAAATTCATTATTGTACTCTGAAAAAATTATATTTTTAAACAGGCTGATCAATTTTTTAAAAGAATTTCACTTCTGTATAAAGATAAATGTTTATTTAATGCACACACAAATTTTTAAGCTTTGTGTTCAATAGTTTCTTAGTAAAAGGTATATAAATATATCCCAAAATGCAATGCCCTTTTTCGGTGCACAAAACTTTTTACATACCCAAAAATACACAAATTTCATGTTTTATAAGTTTTCTTGTTGTTGTTTTGGATACCATTTATGTAATATTTTAAGAATCCTTTTAATTCTGATACTTTAAGAAATTGTGTTTACATGTGAATTTATAAAACACTAATGAAACTTTTCGAAATGTCGTATAATGATGTATTACCAAAGTCATATTTTCATGTATTGACACATTTTCACATGGTATTTATGATGATTAATAATCAACTGGATGACAATAATGTATCAGAACAGAAAATTCTTCAAAAATTGATGCATAATTTGAGAAAAATGATGCAAATGCTATAAAATATCTCGATAGATTAAAAGTGAAAAATGCTATATAAGTATTTTCTGAGAAATCAAAGTAAAAGAAATAAGTAAAAAGTCTTAAAAGTTATTGAGAATATAAGCTAATATTTAAAAAAATAGTGCAAATACAAATTGTAATTCATAATTTTTTTGATGAAGTTACATTTTATAATAAAAATGCAATTATCTCAAAACGGTGTTTTTAAAAATGCGTGTACCTTTTTCTCAGAACCTATTCAATGGAAGCACTTGCAATCTTCACTGAATATTACTGATATCTAACTATATATATTGAAGTGAGCTTTTATTAATATTCCTATAATATTTTTGTAAAAGTCAGTTGTGAAAAAAAAGGACATTTTTCAAAAAATTCATAGTGATGCTGTTGCGATGAATGTTTTTGAAAAAACTAAACAATATATCTGAAAAAGCTTCCGATCATTTTAAATAAAAGAGTCTAATTAATATACAGAAAAAAATTTAAGTCTGTACATTTAATAGTTTCTGAGAAACTGGTACATAAAAATGCTCAATTTAGCATTAGTGGAATAGGGGGTACCGACTACTCTTAATAACTCGCCAAGTTGTCAACCGGAATTTTCTGTGTCTTAAGAGCTGCGTTGGCAACCATGTGCTTCGTTTCATATGATGTCACCAATAGGTTGCGATAACACGGAAGTACAGAAAAGGGCCTAAAGATGGTAAAGATTTTCGGATTTCATGTGTTGTGTTTTATTTTCTGGATTTTTAAACATTTTTCTTTTTTAGAGTGTCTGTCAACACAACGAGCCATGTCCTGTTGTCGAAGGGCGGTGAACAGTCTGCAGAGTTGGCTGACGTTGGCCTGGGTTTGATTGGCGACATCGTTCAAATCTTCTGTCTCATCGTTCTCGTCATCATTGGATACTACATTTTCTACAGGGTGTATCTCGTCCTGCGGGATCATTGTAACGAAACGGCCAGAGAGGAATTTTCAAGAGCCAGTTAGAGATTTTAAATTCTGATCATGGTTTGAAATGGAAAGAATTTAATATATGTTTTAAAAAAATAAATCATTTATATTATAAATATGTTGTTTCTTATCCAACTTGATCGACAGAAACATCTAGATCAAGTCCATGAACCCGTGCGTTTTTAAACAATTAAGAACTGTAGCAGGACTCGAAAGCAGCTGACTCTTATGGCAACCAATACAAGCCATGGTGTTGGCAGGAGCGGCTTGGGTCACATTGCAATTTGAACAGGGAGGGTAAACTAAATACTAAAAGACTCGCCACATGCCGTTGAGCTCGAGTATGCCCACTTGAAGCCTAGCAAGAGTAGTTTCCTCTCGCCTACGGCCTGTCTCAAGCAAAGCAGCACCAGGACGGTTTCTTTCATACATGTACGGGGGCCTTCTTGCAAGAGGAACTGATATCTTGTTTGACCCGAGTAGAAATTTCTGAAAAAGAAAATCAGCCATCATGTGTAGAATCCTTAGGGTTGCTCTCATGGGTCAAACCATCTGCAATATCATTCCCGCAGACACATTCACGTGTGACAGCATCCACTGAAAAAATATCTTAACATTGGCATTCAAGCTATTTAATAACTGGATAATACTCGTTATCGATTTTCACCATGCCTCCACCATTCAAATAAAATATAATTATGGTTATGATTTTATTTATACTTATGCCTCAAACTTTATGGTTTTTTTTTATAATTCATGTAGGATTGTGTTGATTTATCTTCACTACAGTAACGCAATTAATATCAAAATACGTAGTTTTCTAAAGTAGCTATTTAGTACTTTTATTTTGCTTTGTAGCTCAAGTTAAATATTTTTAGTTGTCATACGCACAACAGTAAGTTTTTTAAAACTAATTTTATTTGGTAAAATAAAGCCATCAACACTAATTAATTTTAAAGCAAGACTTAAAGGTTTGAAACATTCGACTAAGTTAAACTAATGTACGACAATTCGATTACATAATTCTAGCACCGTTCAAAGATTTACTCTTACCGCCGTGTTTATCGCTCACTTGATTTATAATCAAAGGAAGAAAGCATGGTTTTGCCTAAGTTTCTTTCACGCGCGATCGCAGGTTCCTTCTCAAACCCTGTTTCAGGTTAGGAAATTTTGACTGGACTCAATACTGGGTTAAATTTATCTGCGTTACTTCGCAGTCAGTGATTTTTCATATATTTACAAAAGATTTTCAGTTCGGATGTATTCCATCGCTTACGGTGGATAAAATTTAGAAAGTTTTATCAATTATTCAATTAGATTAATCAGAAAAATTAGAATCTAAAAAAGAGAGGAAAGCAAGAAGAAACGATATACACTGCTGGCCACCGTAAATGCAACACCAAGAAAGACAAGGAATAGCACAACAAAATTTATTTTGTAGATAACATGTTGACCAAGTATCAAATGATTAAATTTATAGACTTCTGTTAAGTGTGGTTTCTGCCAGAATCAGTAGCCAGAGTAGCCGCCATTGTTGGATATCACCGCTGCCACACGCCTCGGCATTGATTCAAATAGACTTTGGATGTTATTTTGGGGTACAGCAAACCAAGCAGCTTCCACACGTTGCCAAAGTTGATCTGATGTGGCAGCTGATGCTGTAATCTGGGTCAATCGTTGAGCAACCATGGACCACATGTTTTCTATCGGCGAAAGATCCGGAGAGCAAGCCGACCAGGGAAGCAATTCAATCTGGTGATTCACGAAGAACCTTTGGACAATGCGTGCAACGTGTGGTCGCGCTTTATCCTGTTGAAATATGGCTGTGGACAAGCCCTGAAGGTAAGGAAGGATAACAGGCTCCAACACATCGGAGATGTAGAACTGGCTGTTTAAAGTACCGGCAATGCGTACTAGAGGAGTGCGAGAGTGATATGCAATGCCGCCCCATTTCATAATACCCGGTGCAGGACCAGTGTGGCGGTGCATAACGCAGCTGTTCAGCATCCTCTCTCCACGGTGTCTCTAGACTCGAATTCGACCATCGTGGTGTTGCAGACACATGCGTGACTCGTCTTTAAAGACAACTTCATTCCATTCTGCCACCCACATCCTTCGTTCATCGCACCATTGGCGGTGGAGACGTCTGTGGTTCTGCGTCAAGTGTAGACAAAGCAATGGACGTTTTGCGGACAAACCTCTCTGCTGTAAACGGCGTCGAATGGTACGCGCAGACACTGAATGATGCGTTACAGACTCAATGTGCTGCGCTATCGTTCGTGATGTGATTGAGCGATCTGTGACTGCCATGCGCACAATTCGCCTGTCCTCACGTGAAGTTGTGCATTGAGGTGGATGCGATCGACCACGTCGGTCCGTCGTACCCTTCTGCATTCAACAGTCACATATCCGCATTACAGTTATTTGGTTTCGTCCAACACGACTGCCGATTTCCCTGAAAGATAATCCACAATCTCGGTAAACCACTATCCTTCCTCTGTCGAACTCGGATACTTGATCAAAAGCTGATTGCTGCTTTCTACGAGACATAACTGATCGTTTTTTTTTTGAAAAAACCACAAGAAAAAAACAATTGCCGAACTTGAAATCGTCGAAATCCCCAAGCCTTAAATAGCGCTTTGAGGTGTGCGCCACAGGCGTGCGTGAAGTGTGTCTGCGCTGAAATTCTAATCATTTGCATACCTCACCTTCGCTAATGCATGTTGTAAATGTCATGTTATTTGCGTGCTTTCTTCAGGGTGTTGCATTTACGGTGGCCAGCAGTGTATTTGTAGTTTTACCGAGTTCAGAAAGTAAACTAGTCAATAGTCAAGGGCACGAGGTTTATTTTCACGAATCAGAAGCCGAAACTCGCAACTGAGTAGCCGGAGTTTAGAAAGTAATGGCGATTTTTCTAAGTTTTCTCTTCTCCAGTTTACGGTGAATACAGCTTTGAGTTATCAATCAGTTGGTTGGCTTTATTGGAGCCCAACTGCGCCAATCAATTTGGAATAGAGTGTGCATCTTAATGCGAGAAAGAAGGGGGAAAGACTAAAGGGAGAGGCGCGTCAATTATGTTTACCAAAACAACAAACCGAATGAAAGAAAGGGCAGTTCAATGTTGTAAATCCAACTTCTCAGACAAAAGTAAGACTCTGGGAAGAGACTTTACTTAATTTTAAACAAAACAAAAAAAAAGATAATTTGAATTATTTCATTATTATTTATTTACTTTATTCTGTATATTTGATTCATAATATACAGTCCAAGAAAAATATATAACATTTTTGGACAATGTAAAATAATGGACAGTTTGGCCAATGTAAAATAATGGACAGTTTGGCCAATGTAATTAAACAACTATGAAATTTAAAAAGCAAAACAAATAGGGACGCATGAACTCTTTTAGAAGCTGGAAGTCAGTTTGACCCACCCTGTTTGTACCAGGATGAAGGTACTGATCACATGATGTACCAACATAAAAAAACCTGAGTATGCCCGATCTCCAAAATTCCACATCCCGCCAACGGCAGAACTTTGAGCTTGACAGATTTAATGTACATTAGCCCCTCTACAACAGAGGCACTTTGTCCGAGTCCAATGAGTTTTTACACGTAGCGCACAGTTTAAAGTCAGCCACTAGCTCTTCAGGAAAGTATTATTAAGCAGCGTTAAGTGTTTTTCTTTCGTTGGCTTCAATGAGCGAAGAAACTATAGACGAGAGACCACACGTATGCCCGAATGGATTGTTGACAAACGTCGCAGTGAAACGTGCAATAGCTATTGCTCAATGTGTCATCATAAACGACTATCGTACACAATCGATGCCGATGCCAATATAGAGGCGATTTCATCATCCACTTGCATAATTTCAACTAACCCAGCTGCAGATGTACTGACACTGTCGTTGATCCACTCGATCGCATTCCTTCTTTTACGTCCCCGGAACTGCTTGATTCGCTCTTATGGTATTTTAATGGTACTATTCGACTGATCTTGAGAAGCCCTTTCGAACCGTATACGATTTCTGTATTTCTACTTGGTTTTTTGACGAGTATAGGCCAACATTGTACATTTTTGATAATACTTCATTTATTTTAACACCTTAATATATTCATTGTCACTATTTTACACTCATGTTTTATTGACAATTGATAGATTTTGATGAGAGCTGACGATTGAAACTGAAACGAACGTCGTAGCTTCTCCAGTCAAAAGTTATACTAAATAAAAATCTCGAAATGCAGCAAAATTACCTCAAAATGGCGGTGTACCCCCTCCACCGCGTGCGATGAGTCACAGTACTTACTTAGCGTAATAAATTCTTTGATCCCTTAGCTATCCATTGGTGTAATTAAATTTTTGATAGAGATGATAGATATGTAGCTGCAACACCAAACTATATTTGAAGCAATGTCATGTATTTGTAACTGAAGCAATTTTAAAGACGTATTCACGTCAAAAACAGACACGAACAATAAATGATATAAATTTCAAAATGATACACGTAATAGAAAGGGAGAATAACGTCATTCAATAAGCTGCAGCATCACCTCAGATGGTTACACACGAAACAATGAAAATAATGCTCTCCATTCCCTATCAACCATTTGCTACAGTTCATTTCCGGGATGCGGTAGTGTTGTTCACTTGATGAGATATCAGGGAAAAACGGTGGACAGGAAATCTTCTGTGCATCTTGCACAGCTCATTGACAGATGCTTTTATTGTGTGGTCAAGCGTTTTCCTGCTGTAAAGGGTATCATCGGGCATCCCCTGAAGGGGCAAGTATCTCAACAGCAGCATATCATTCTCATACCATTGAGCCACCTTGATGACCTGAAAATGAACCACAAACAACTTGCTATCGTAGGCGGTTGGGCGTTCTACAGTTGCAGGTGGATTGGAGTCATCCCCGGAGGCATTACACTCACTCACGGGAAATATAATTGGATAAATAGAAGTGTAACTCGTTTGAGAAACACAATTCTGTGCTATTCCGTAATTCTGGTCGCTGTAGCCCAAAGCCACCCTAAGCGGATTCGTTTGATTTTGGGATCGATGGTAGTCTTTTTAACAGATGTCATGAATGTAGAGGCCTCTAGAAACTAGTCGACGGCTAATACTTCTGGTTGATAGGAGAACACCAAGGATGTTCTAAATATGCTGCAAAATGGCAGCAGAAGTAGTTTTCAGGATCACCACTGCTTGTTAATGCATCAGATCACGCGTGCTGACGTTACTCTAGCCGCACCGACCCTTCCTCGAACTTGCTACATTTCATTGCTCAAACCCTGCTTGCAAATGTACCATGAATGCATCTAGGGAGGTATCAGCTGAAATTTCACATGTGGACTAATCTGCTATTCTCAGTCTATTCTAGCCACCATACCTCTCGTAAAATCGTCTGTTAGCTGAAACTGCCTCCAATGAAGGTGCCCCGACATTCTCCGTTATTACATGTATCCTTTGAAATAAGTAAAAAAAAATCGCATAGCGATTTATATGGATGAAACAAAAGCAAATGATGTTGCTTATTCTGCAGACTCCGTCCCTTATACCCTGTTCAATCATTATTTTCATTACTTGGGAAGGTGTGCCTACTTTGAAATTTGTATAATTTTCTGGCCACAATTTTCGATGGTGTTGGATTTTCGATGTTACGTCGGACAAGATGATGTATGTATCAGGATCCTAAATCATAAACTGCTTTTAACCTAGTATTCTGGTTTGAAAAAAAAACGTATTTTAATCTACGAAAAATTTGTAAATTTGATGAATGAGTGCACCTTTTAAAAAATTCAATCAGGTGATGTATATCATTCAGAGGTATTCCAGTAAGTAAAGCATGGTTGCTCCTAATCTAGTCAATCACGCGATCAAAACATTTATTATAAATAAAATTATAAATTCATTGATAAAACTAAAAGTGATGAGATAAATATTAAGTTTAAAATTCTGCAATCGTCGAAGGGCACAATGATTTATATATTAGGAAGGGAAACATGAAATTCAAAGTGAGATGTTACTGTATTACTAGCTACTGTACCTTAATTACTAATAATTAGAGATATCAAGTTATTAACAAAATCTTTGGGAGTATTTTATGGTTGAAAAACATTATCGATAATCAAGTGGTTAAAATAAAATGTTAAACTATCTTGCCAAAAATGTGGTTTTTTTAAAAAACATACAATGATTTTATTCTGACAACCTTTAAAATAATGAATTTTTTGTGGGATCCAAGTTGAATTCCCAGATCTGGTGCCAAATTTTAGCTATGTTTTTGAGCCAAGTTGGCAATCCTGATAACAAGAAAGAGATAGCAGCCTTACTATGACTAACTTTTTCTACCATTATTTAGACAATGGTCAGTTTTAGCGCTACTTCCTCTAATACCGTTTGGCAAAAATTTTGGAGTCAAAAGAATCAGTGGACTCAACTAGGACATACACTGAAATTTTCTGGGGTACTTATTCTTATTTCTGGGGTATCGCAACAATCGCTAACGTTCAAGATAACTCCCCGAGTTGGCAACTCCAATTTAGCATGTGTCGTATGCGCTGAATTGGCAATCGTTTCATGTAATGTCGCCAATATGGTTGTGATAATACGTAAGTGAAGTATTTTTTCAAAAAAAAAAACCCTCACAATTTTATGATTTTAAGATTATTATTAGAATTTTCGGTACTTAAGTATTATCGCAACCACATTGGCGACATTATATGGAACGAAGCACATGGTGGCTAAATCAGCAAGTACAACACTGGCGAAATCGGGATTGACAACTTGGCGAATTACCTTGAACATTGGCATTGTTGCGATAGTATTTGAGCACCAGATTTCCTGTCGGATGCCATGTTGGCAATTTTGGAAATGTTTTTAAAAAGACACTACAAACTATCAGTATTCAGTTATATTCAATTTTAGCTCATACCTTTATTCGCCGTCAAATTTGCGAATTATAATCGTCCTACTGGATAGAAAATCTAACACAGCAGGGAAAAAAATGAGGCCTTTGGCATAAGTTTTTCATTCTCTCTTTAAAAGTGTAAGACAAACTACTATTTTATGTCCATATTCATTACGTTTTTATCGTATCGTACGTTTTATCGTCGGCATATTTAGAGTGTACCCAATAGTTTACTTAAAGCTGGGAGTGGGCACCTAAGAGCAAATACGGTCAGAAAATCCGCTTTTAACCCAAATTACTTTTTCGTGAGTGATCAAAGATTCATCTTGTATTTTGCTTTATTAGTAAAACGAATTTTGAATTAATAATGCCTCGTTTAGTAACTGACGGTTCATCAGACTCAGGGGGCAATAAGGGTGGATCTGGTGTCTTTCTTAATTACCCAGATAATACAACTTCAAAGCACAAGGTCTCCGCAGTGCAGATTGCTTCCAACTTCACGTGTGAGCTCATAGCAATTAGGGCAGCCCTAGATATTTATCTTACATGAACAGATATCGCTAATTCCGACGGCATCATTGTTCTCTCCGATTGTAGATCTCCCCTTGAGGTTATCAAGAAAGGAAAAATGGGACTCACCTAAGAAATCAATTCTCTTTTACTTTCCATTGGTGCATTGGGCAAATCATGCACCCTCCAATGGATCCCGGCCCATGTTGACATTGAAGGGAACGAGATGGCGCCGATTTCCTTGTCATTGAAGCCAGAATACTTGAACCTGTAACTTTTTCGACTACGGTCTTTGATGCCAACGCAGTCGCAAAACAAAAGCTCTGCTCAAACCCACGAAAAAAATTCTCGCTGCTAGAATTAAATTATAGCCGAGAAATTACTAAGGAAAAAGCATTTTAAGGGCATGAAGATTCTGCCCGATGGCTCTAGATCATATGTGGAATGAAGGCACTGCCCAAGCCCGCAACTGGATCCCAAACATCTTTTTAGCTGTCCTTCCATTATTGGTGCCCTTTTTAAAATAGACAATGACTACAGCATGGACATCCTATACTCGGATCATGCCATGGATGTTGGCACGGCAGTGATTCACGCCTTTGGCAATATTTGACTATATCTTTATTTTGTTACATACACCTTTGCATTCTGTCATACACGACAAAAACAACAACAACAACAAATTTTGAAGCTTTTTCGTTTAGATGGCTCAAATCTTTGCCAGTTGGCGTTATTGGCGACAACAAAAACATATAAAAAATATATAAATATATTAGTTCTCATTGGTTTTTTATCCATTTTTGATGTGTTATGAAAAAAACGTTGCTGATAAGAAAAACCCACGCTTTGCTTTGTAAACGGTGGTAAAAGTTTACCAGCAGAAATATTCCGTTTGGCGTCGGTTGTATCATATTTGGCGACTTCATTACTTGCGCTGGCGAAACGGAAAAGTACCCAAATTATCCTTTATTAGGCAAACAAAGTAACAAAAAGTGTTTCAACTAAGAGATTATCTACAGAGTTTGGAGGAAGAGGTCTCACAAGAAGATTTCAAGAATGTAATAAAATCGTGTCTAAATTCATTTTGCTCTGTTATCCTATTGCTGCATATATTGATGTAGCATTTCAGAAGCTATAACTCGAACTTAATGACGGTATGAAGGAAATGTTTAATGCTATGACATTGATTTTTACAAATCTTTGTCAGTTGTTAAGTTCCCTTGTGGGAGAAATTTACAGGAAAAAATTTTCTTCATATTTTAGTCGACTTACATTTATGTGTATGTGTGTGTTTGTGTATGTCGTGTGCTTGTGTTTGCGTGTGTTTGTGTGTGAGTTTGTTTGTGTGTGTGTTTGCTTATGTGCGTGTGTGTTTGTGTGTATTTGTGTGCGTTTGTGTTTGTTAGTGTGTGCGTGTGTGTGTTTGTTTGTTTGAGTGTTTGCTCATGTGTGTGTGTGTTTTTGTGTGAGTGCGTGAGTTTGTTTGTGTGTATGTGTGAACATAGCTCTTCTTATTTGAAGATCAACAAGAATAAATATGCATGCAAGTATAATAAGATGACATAAATTTACAAGCTGCCATGAGAATTTAAACAAGTAATCTCACTCCTAATTTTTAAACAAAGAATTGTAGAAAAATATGAAAGTTTGTCGCATTGAACTAAAATTAAATGTGCATAAATAATATGCAAACAGCACAGTTAATTAATTGAATAAAACAGCCATTACTTTATTTAACTTATAATTGCTATTTTTTAAAATGAATGCAATCTTTTTAAAAATGTGCAACCTTTCGGTATATTTCACTTTCCAATTGGCATTCGGGAAGTAATTTTTCGAACAATTATAGGGAATAATGATTGCAAAAAATATGTACTTACGTACTATACCGTCCAGCATTATCATCAAATCAAAAGAAGTCGCCCAATGCTACAGAATACAGCCAATAGTGAAAGCCGTTACCGCGCGTGTTCGAACACATTGAGGGCAGCATTTGGCGACATTTTTTTAACTAATGACGTCTTTTGATTTGATGAAATTAATCGACGGTATAGTACGAAAATTGTAATGAGACTGAGTTTCCTTGTGTTCTTTTTCTAGAAAAACCTGCAGTGGAATGTTCGAAGCTTATATAATCTTCCTCCCTTACATCTTCGCTCTGTTAGGGGTGATGATATTCGTTGCCGTGATGCTAGGCCTCGTGGTGTACTTCCTCATAAAGATACGAGACCACTGCGATGAAGAAGCAGAAAAACAATTCGATAGAATATAATCAGTTCCACAGCCCCGAAAAATATGAGATTGGATTGCCGAAACAGAATGTAAAACGGCCTTATTCTTCTTTAGAACAGAGAAATAAAAAAATTAATAAACGTTTAGTTATTCGTGTTCTCACGTATTGTATTTTTAGAACCCCATTTCATTCGGAACCATGATTTTGCAAATGAGTACGAACGAATATTTTCTTAAAGTTTAATGTCACACAAATTAGAATATTCGTATAAAAAAATTTTAAGAATATTAATACAATAAAAACTTACTTAAACTGGATATTTTGGCAAAGAATGAACATAGAATGACCTACTTTCAAATCATTCTCCATTTATGGAAAATGCATCTATATTAATAATATTTTGCCTATATAATAGCTCCGACCTCTGAACAGAACCTGAAATACGATTTTTGAAATATACTTTAGAAGTGGATTTATCCATATTTTACACAGTGTGGAGAAATTTTAACAACAAAAAATACCGATAATTATTTTAATTGGTAGTAACACTGAAACTAATTTGAATTTTTCAAAAATTCCTGTTCAGGCTTTCTGGGAAATTTTTTTAAAAAGAGAATGTTTTCAAAATAAGTAATTCTAAGTTCACTTTTTGCCAAAATGTTGCATTTAAATCATTTTTTATTGGAAAAAATAGCCTTAAAACAACTTTATTCGTGTGTGTTCTAATATAAATAATACTAAATATTTTTAAAAAGTATTCGTTTGTACGCTTTTGTAAAATCATGGTTCGAATGTAGTTGGATACCTTAGGTACAGATTTATAGACCCTAAGAGAAATTAAAACTATGCCTATATAAATATGTGTTTGTGTATAATACAATTGTTTGCTTTGTGATCTCTTATTTTGCCAATACGATTGGGATATTTAGAAATTATTCCTGATTTGTAAAACGGAATAATAATTAAATATAAAACAATACATAAGAGAGAATTTGTAAAAAGTTAATTAATTACATTGGCTTATAAAACTAAAAGTATGGTAAAAAATAACGCTGCAATATGAAGTTTAAAAAATTACCGATGATAATTACATTTATTAAAATTTATGTATTTCAAAATACTGTAGAAGAACCCAAATAAAAAAAGAACTATATTTGTTCTAATTTAATTTTTGAATGTGATACAGATAATGAAAACAAATATAGTTTTTGGAATTCTCAATCACATAGAACACAAAAGGTATTCCACAATAGAACCGAATTCTACCAGCATGTGATTTTATTTAAAGTATTGCATTGACATCCTATAATCAAAGCGAAGAATTGTTTTATTTTTCAAATATCATAAACATTGAATTAAAGGATGCGAAAAGTCGTTTTCGTTTTCATATAATGATAATAAGAATCCTTTAAAGTCATTAAACAAAAGAGTAAGAACTAGAATCAATGCACACAAGAATCCAAGTAAACCTTGTTACAAATTTAGCAATCCAAACTAATTTAGCAACCTTGAGCATTAATTTTTCGACCTTAAAGTAGACTATAATTAAACTTCGATAAACAAATAAAAGAATAATAATAAATATTTTCCAAAAATACAAATAAATACGAGAATATTAAATATAACCAAAAGAAATCTTTTAAGAGTTAAAGTGTTCCATCACCTGGTGATGTTGTCTAAGGAAAAGGTTAAACATTGACGGAGTTTTCCTTTTTAAAACACAAACCAATGTTTAAAAGGTCATAATTAAAATGATTCTTAATTAAGACACACACTTTGTGTGTGTGTGTTTCATAATTTTGTTTCTTGTACAAATAGGCATCTCTGCTCTAATAATCACTAGAGAATCGTGCTTTTAAACCATCAAAATGAACGGTTTGAATACCATCAATTAAAATATTCCAAGAGCATTGAAACAGAATTATTATACATACAAAATTATTGATTAATATTGGAACGTTTACAGGAGAACGACATTCAGAATCAGTTTTGGGCTTGGATATATTACAAAAGCAAAATTAAACATTAAATAAGCAGTCAAACTATTTATATAACTATTTATTTTTTTCAAACTAAAAACCATGAACTATTCACTAAATTTAAATTATAGTTGGACCTCCATTTTACTAACCTTTTTTTTTTATGTAAAACTTCTGTACGCACGCTTGACTTGGGGAGTAAGCTGGTGAATGCTTGACGAGAGCGTTACGAAAAGTGTAATCGAGTGAGGCGAACGCACCCTTGACTGAGTGAGTGAGTGAGTGAGTGAGTGAATGAGTGAGTGAGTGAGTGTGTGAATGAGTGAGTGAATGACTGAGTGAGTGAGTGAGTGAATGAAGGAATGCATGTTTTGTTTCTATCAGAAACCTTGTCAAATGACGTTGAAAATGTTGACATCCCGAATTTTAATTGTATTGCGAGATTTCAGCTTAAAAATGTTAGTTCAGCAGGAGTGGCAATTTATCAGAAATCGAATGATGCCTCGAATAAAGTAACTTCGAACATGGACATTTTATTGCGATCTATTCGTGAAATCGATATTGGTCAATCATCAATTGGTGATATATGTGCTGTTCACTATGTTTTGGACGATAGAACAAACATCATAATGGTAGTTGCTTACATTTCGCCCAATAACACAGTTAATAATATTATAAAGTTTTTATATAAAAGAAATATGATTCATGGACGAGTAGGCTCTGAAGAATTAGGAGAAAACTATCATTCCTTGCCACTCATTTTAGTAGGAGATTTCAATATTAATTTCGCGTCCGAAAATGGACAACTCTTGGTAAACTTTCTACAAGATAAATTAGAACTACAAATGAATAAAATGAATAATAACCGAAATGAGCCTACCACAAGACATGGAACCACAATCGATGCAGTTTTCTCTAGATACCTTTCTAATTTTCATTCGAAAACATATGTATCTTATTTCTTATACCAAAAGCCTATTGTCTTGGTCTTACAATCAACCACAGTAATTACTGATGTATCCGATGATGAAAATAATGATTAAAAATAAAAAAATCTATTCAACAATATTAATTTATTGATGAAAACCCATAATAAATTTAAATATTTGTAGAAAATTAATGTACGAATATATACATATATACATAGATATATAGATGGAGCTAAGGAAGTTTTATTTCAGTCGTGTGGCACACTCGTTCTTTTTCTTTTTTTGGGGGGGGGGCAAAGAGGAATCCCTATTTCACAAATTTTTCATCCAACGGACTTTTTTTTGGAATTGAACGACTTGTTAAATAGACGTGAAAGTGTGCTTACAAACTTATGGTTTTTCCCTTTGTTATTTTATTAAATAAAAATGAATAAATAATACATATATTATATATATGTATGTGGGATTTCCACATAGACGGCACTATAGAGGGCGCTGGCGACGCGAGCCACCAGCGAGCGAACTGACTAGAGGGGGATTAGCGAGCGAGCGGTCTCGACGAGGAGGTCAGAGCCAACGCTGCTAAGAAAAAAGGAAAGCAACCGGGATCTAACTGGCCGTGTAGGGACCAAGTGGCCCGATGCTGGAAGGACAGTCACGTGAAGGTGACACATCCATCATCTGAATGCCATACACCGTTGTGAACCGTGGTGTGATAATTGTTAAGTGAAGAGACTGAGAAACTATTGTTGAATACGAGAAGTGATCGAAACGCTGTCAATAATATATCTGTATAGTAGAGTGTAGTACTGTAATTGTCCACATTAAACGTTAGTATTAGTTAAAAACAGTGTAATCAATGTGAATACCCCTAGAACTCCGTGTCATAACACCACATAAAATGGGTGCTTGGCCGGATATGGACTGTGTGGACTGTCAGGACTATTGATATCGCGATGTGGACTGTCAGGACATTAAATTAATAGTGCGCTGTGAAAAATAAAACTGTTCAGGACTTTCGCAAACCGAACGGAACATTCGAACTCTGACTGTGCTTTTGAACGGATAAACTCAAGTGATCCTTTACCTGATTGATACAGCTCAACAACAAAAAAAAAGGTAAGATACCTTTTTATACTCTTCTATTGTGATTAAAATGTCGTATCATAAATGTACAAGAAAAGAGGACTTGATAAATGTGCTCAATGAAATTGGGGAGCAAGTTTCCTCTAAATGAACAATTTTCGAGCTACAAACTAAATTGGAAAATTCAGAACTGTTTAAAGATGACCCTGAATTTGTAATGAATATGATAAATTTGTCCATTGAGGATAGACAATCAAAAGCTGAACAGCAGCTCCAAAATACTAACTCACAGCTAGAGCTAGAAAAAATTAAACTGCAACAGATGGACAGAGAAATTGAACTTCAAAAGGCAAAAGCTGAAGGGAATGTAACCCAGAAAATTTACAGGGGGAAACTAATTATTTGGAAAATTTAATTAAAAGTATAAAAACATTAACGATACAAATCCCAACAAAACCTGAAAATTTTGGTCTTTTTTTTTCAATCGATAGAACGAGCATTCAAAATTAAAAATGTTCCAGATGACTTAAAATCAGAAATCCTGATTAATATTCTTGGTGAGAGGGCACATAGCATTTTGCTTTACGTAAAAGATGACGAAATCAAAGATTATGAGTTAGTAAAATCATTAGTTTTAAGAGAATTCCAACCCACTGCTCAGGAATGCTTACTTAATTTTAGAAAAGCCAAAAAGCAAACAGATGAAACTCATGTACAATTCGCTACTCGTTTAAGTGCTATGTTTCAATATTACCTAAAAATTAGGAACGTTAATGATTTTAAATCCCTATTTGACTTAATGGTCAGTGATAAAATCTTAGACACTTTAGATCTAGAAACTGCTTCACATATTAAAATTTTGCAGGTGGATTCATGGCTTGTGCCAGATGAGCTAGGAAAAGCTTGCGATATATTTTTTATTTCGAAAAACAGATCACTGCATGAATCGCGAAACCAGAACAATGTTAAGAGTAAAAACGATAATGATGCTTACATAAAAAAACCCGCGAACATAGTAAATACTAATTATTTCCAGAGACAGTTCCCAAAACATAACCAAAGTGTAAAACAAGAAAAAATAATCTCGTGTTATGTGTGTGGAGGGCCGCATTTTGCTAGAAATTGTGCGAAAAAAACGGCGAAGTCAGAAAATAAAGATAAAAGTGTAGGGCATACCATAAACCAAATTAAAACTATTTCTAATCAAAATGACTTTTTGTTTAATGAATCACAGTATGTAGACGTAATTGTTGATGATATCCCATTAATTGCCACTTTGGATAGTGGAGCCAACTCAGTTATCATAAATAAAAAGTACGTTTCAGCGAAAAAAAGAGTGCATTCTCAAATCACCCTAACCAGTTGTTTTGGCGAACGGAGGATTGCAAACGTTTCAGAATTTACAATCTCATTGAAAGGGGGGGGGACACAAACCATCCCCGCGACAGTGTGCGAGATCGAGGCAGAAATATTATTACCCTTAAGAGTTTATGAGTTCTTGAAAAGTGGATCAGAGGAAGCAAGGTCAAATGTTAGAATATGCAATCCGGTATGTTTAAAGGATGGAATAGTGGGGGAACAGCAGATTGATGAGTCAGAATGTTTAGTTAATTCTGAGAGGATTATGGATAAGTCTAATTTGTTTTTGCTAAAGGTATCTGAGGCATACGAGGAATGTTCACATGATTTATTGCATATCTCGAATAGTAGATTAAGGAGTCAAGTACATACACTAATAAATCATTACAAACCAAATAAAACGAAATCTACTGCTTTGAAAATGAAAATAATTTTGTCAGATGAAAAACCCATTTGTCAAAGGTTACGTAGGCTATCTTTACTTGAAAAGCGCGAGGTTGAAAAACAAATAGAGCTGTGGTTAGCACAGGGAATAATTAAAGAGAGTTGTTCAGATTTTTCGTCTCCTATTGTGGTGTGTAAGAAGAAAGAGTTGACACCAAAGATTGCTAGATGGTCGATTTTTCTACAAGAATTTGATTACGAGGTAGTCCATCGTCCTGCAAAACAAATGCAACACGTAGATGCGTTGAGCAGACATCCCATTATGCTAGTGACTAGTGATGAATTGACACACAAGATTGTGAACGCTCAGGAAACTGATGAGTATATTAGAACCATTAAGAAGCTGTTGCATGAAGGCAAAACTACTGAATTCACCATAAAGAATAATATTTTATTTAAACTTAGTGAAGATCAAGAACTGTTAGTTGTGCCAGAAATGATGTAAGTAGATGTGGTGAAGAAAGCTCATTCGTTTAGACATTTTGCTGTGGCAAAGACAGAAGACTTGGTGAAAAGAGACTATTATTTTCCGAATATGAGGAAGTGTATAGAAAACGTACTAAAAAACTGTGTAGAATGCATATTGGTCAATAAGAAGAGGGGAAAAGGAGAAGGTTTTTTACACCCTATTCCAAAAGAAGATCTGCCGTTGTCAACATATAACGTAGACTTCATTGGACCATTGCCAACGACCAACAAAAATTATAATCACATATTCACTGTGATTGATGCATTCACTAAATTTACTTGGTTATACCCAACCAAAAGTACAACAGCTCAAGAAGCCATTGAAAGACTAAAGTTGCAACAAAAAACTTTTGGGAATCCTTCACGTATAATTAATGACAAAGGAGGAGCATTTAGATCGAAGGAATTCGAAGATTACTGTGCTGAGGAGAAGATTAGTAATATTCAAATAACTACGGGAGTACCAAGGGGTAACGGACAAGTTGAAAGAATCCATGGAGTGCTGATTCCAGTGTTGACGAAGATGTCCATTCAAGACCCGACTAAGTGGTTCAAGCATGTCGATTCACTACAACGTATATTGAACAGTGTACCTTCACGCAGTACAAAATATTCTCCATTTGAATTACTATTAGGAATCAAGATGAAGAATCATGAAGACGTCATGATAAGAAATTTGCTTGAAGAAGAGAGTCAAAATCAACTATGTCAGCATCGTGTAAACCTTAGAAGAGAAGCAAAACAAAACATTTTGAAGATACAAGAGGAAAACAGGAGAACTTACAATCGAAAGCGGAAAAAAGCTCACCAGTATAAGCAAGGAGAGTTGGTAGCAATCATGAGGACTCAGTTTGGAAACAAATTGAAACTACGACCGAAATATTTTGGACCATACCAAGTGACTAGAGTAAAACTCCATGACCGATATGATGTTGCTAAAATTGGAGACCATGAGGGGCCAAATGTAACGTCCGCATCAGCAGACCAGATGAAGCCTTGGTCTAAGCACTAATGAAGAAGAACGAACTTGTATAAGATATTTGTGTAACTGTATACTAATCTATGTTCTTTTTTTTGTTTTTTTAGTTTGTATATTTCAGATCCTTAGTGCGTGAGCAGTGAGGACACTGCCTGTAGGATGCCCGAGAAGTTGTGGGATTTCCACATAGACGGCACTATAGAGGGCGCTGGCGACGCGAGCCACCAGCGAGCGAACTGACTAGAGGGGGATTAGCGAGCGAGCGGTCTCGACGAGGAGGTCAGAGCCAACGCTGCTAAGAAAAAAGGAAAGCAACCGGGATCTAACTGGCCGTGTAGGGACCAAGTGGCCCGATGCTGGAAGGACAGTCACGTGAAGGTGACACATCCATCATCTGAATGCCATACACCGTTGTGAACCGTGGTGTGATAATTGTTAAGTGAAGAGACTGAGAAAAAATTGTTGAATACGAGAAGTGATCGAAACGCTGTCAATAATATATCTGTATAGTAGAGTGTAGTACTGTAATTGTCCACATTAAACGTTAGTATTAGTTAAAAACAGTGTAATCAATGTGAATACCCCTAGAACTCCGTGTCATAACACCACATGTATATAACGAGTAACTTGTTTTTACTTTTCTGGATCACATTCCTTCTTATATTTCTGTTAAGATTTATCATACCTTCGTCTGTACAGTTTTATAAATGTCTGAAAAAAAATCTATGTATGTTTTAATAAAACACTTAGTTCAAATTTCGTTTTAATAAATGTTAAGCTTTCTTCAATCCCAGCGTCGATTTCTATATATCCCACTTCAAATAAATCATTTTTGGAAAAATTTAAAATAGTAGCAGCCCATATATGTTTCCTTTTAAGAAGAATCCAAAGCCGGGTCACATTTTTCTTCATTTAACATTTTGAAGGATTAAGTATTTGATAGTTTAAACAGGGACGGACCGTGACCGTTGGGGGCCCTGGGCTAACAGTATCTGTGGGCCCCCTGAATAATTAAAAAGTTTGCCATTTTCCTAAGAAAAGTTTTTGTGAGGGAAAATTTAAAATATACGAAACTTGTTTTTTTTTATTTCAAACTATTTAAATACGTTATAAAAAAATAACATAATATACAAAAAAACAAACTTTTCTACACTTTTGTGCAACAAATTCTTTTAGTTGCTTATCTCATTTTAAGTCTTTAGTGAGATCAGTATTAATAGAAAGAAGTGATAAATAAGTAAGTCTAGTATTTAACATTGTTGTCCTATATTTCTATATAGGACATTTTAGAGATGCACGTTCCGCTTCACTAGTAATAGGGAGCATTATAAAAATCTTTAAAATGGTAACAAATTTGGAAAGACGTCAACAAGTTTCTTTTCAAAAATTAAATTTAACATATCACTACAAGTATAAGATAGCAAAGTTTGTTTCAGATAAGTTTTGAGTTGAACACCATCATTTAATAAATGTTGGTCTGCGTCACACATCTGAATAGTAATCAATAATAGCGCGTACACTCTTCAGGTGAACGTTCTCCTTACTTTGGTCTTGAAAATCCATCAAAAATTTTAATTTCATACTATATATTCTGCATATACTTGACTTCTATTTAAATCAAGGATTAGCTTATCTAACGCAACAATAAGCGCGTCCCTATTAAATTTTTCTGTCCCATACACAGCTTATTCTGTCGATTTATCTGCCAATTTTGAAATAACCCATCTCTTGTTCACATCATTATATTCTGTTTCTACACTAGGGCTTAATTTTTTGGCTGCGTCTTGATAATCTTTTAGTTTTTTATTTGATTCAAGTACATTGCTTATAAAGGTTTAAAATGGCATAATTAACTTATTTCCTTCACAGTGATGAACATTAACGCCGCACTATTCAGCTACACGAGAGCTTTTGGTGACATACTTCGTAATTTTGAACCATGGTCAAGTGACGAAGATGGCACCTCAGCTACCCCCTCTTCTAACTACCACACCGCATCAGTGGGAGGACGTTTGAGCCTTGGACGGATTAAATGTGCATCGCCCCCCTACACGGAGGGTCTTTAGTAGTATTGGGCTCGAACTCATGACATGCCAGCCACGATCCGATACCTTGACCACTAGGCTACCGCAGCCACTATTTCCTTCACAGATGTCAAAACCAGGAGTTTGTAATTTTTTATTAACTGAAAATTAAATCTTTCAAAAATTTCTTCTTAAAATACACTGCTGGCCACCGTAAATGCAACACCAAGAAAGACAAGAGATAGCACAACAAAATTTATTTTGTAGATAACATGTTGACCAAGTATTAATTGATAAAATTTACAGACTTCTGTGAAGTGTGGTTCCTGCCAGAATCAGTAGCCAGAGTAGCCATTGTTGAATATCACCGCTGCCACACGCCTCGGCATTGATTCAAAGAGACTTTGGATGTGTTCTTGGGGTACAGCAGACCAAGCAACTTCCACACGTTACCAAAGTTAATCTGGTGTGGCAGCTGGGGGTGTAATCTGGGTCAGTCGTTGAACAATCATGGACCACATGTTTTCTATCGGCGAAAGATCCGGAGAGCGAGCCGGCAAGGGAAGCAATTCAATCTGTTGATTGACGAAGAACCTTTGAACAATGCGTGCCACGTGTGGTCGTGCATTATCCTGTTGAAATATGGCTGTGGCCAAGCTCTGAAGGTAAGAAAGGACAACTGGCTCCTACACCTCGGAGATGTAGCGCTGGCTGTTTAAAGTACCGGCAATGCGTACTAGGCAGTGCGAGAGTGATATCCAATACCGCCACATATCATAATACCCGGTGCAGGACCAGTGTGGCGGTGCATAACGCAGCTGTTCAGCATCCTCTCTCCACGTTGTCTCTAGACTCGAATCCGACCACCATGGTGTTGCAGACAGATTTGTGACTCGTCAGTAAAGACAACTTCATTCCTTTCTGCCGCCCACATCCTTCTTTCATCGCACCATTAGCGGCGGAGACGTCTGTAGCTCTGCGTCAAGGGTAGACCAAGCAATGGACGTCTTGAGAACAGACCACTCTGCTGTAAATGGCGTCGAATGGTACGCGCAGACACTGAATGATGCGTTACAGACTCAATGTGCTGTGCTATCGTTCGAGATGTGACTGAGCTATCCGTCACTGCCATGTGCACAATTCGCCTGTCCTCACGTGAAGTTGTGCATTGAGGTGGATGCGATCGACCACGTCGGTCCGTCGTACCCTTCTGCCTCCAACAGTCACATATCCGCATTACAGTTGTTTGGTTTCGTCCAACACGACTACCGATTTCCCTGAAAGATAATCCACAATCTCGGTAGGCCACTATGCTTCCTCTGTCGAACTCGGATACTTGATCAAAAGCTGATCGCTGTTTTCTACGAGACATAACTGATCGTTTTTTGAAAAAACAACAAGAAAAACACAATTGCCGAACTTGAAATCGTCGAAATCTCCAAGCCTTAAATAGCGCTTTGAGGTGGTGCCACAGGCATGCGTGATGTGCGTCTGAGCTGAAATTCTAATCATTTGCATATCTCATCTCCGCTAATGCATTTTGTAAATTTCATGTTATTTGCTTGCTTCCTTTAGGGTGTTGCATTCACGGTGGCCAGCAGTGTATAACTAAAATGGCAATTTCGAGTTCTTTTAATTTTTTAAAAAAACTTTACTGCGTTTTTTCGGAAATCAATTTTTTTATTTTCATTGTCCCTAAATATTTTAAGAGTATTTATGTTGTTACTATAATTATCTTTTAAGGCTTCAACTGCATCGTAGCGACAAGAACATTTGGTCTGACTCAAGCTTTTTAAGGTAGATTTCAGTTTAATTTCACGATTTAGAAGTTCCCACCTACAGGTCGAAGCAGAAAAGAAAACATAATATATTTGTTTCACTAAACCAAAGAAGTTATCGATTTCAAATATAATCTTAACTGATTCTGCAACAACCAGACAAAGAGAATGTACAGCACACGGCACATAATTAGCGAATTTTCTTTTTCTTTTAGAAAGAGCTTGCACACCATTATATCGACCGGACGTATTGGCATCGTTGTCAAATGTCTGTCTCCTACAATTATACAATAGCAGAATATTTGTTTCTAAAAATTCTTGTAGAGAATTAAATAAATATAATCCAGTGTGTGACTACTAATCTTTATTAATGAAACACATCTTTCATACACTTTTCCCCGAAAACAATATCGTAGTAGAATAGCAAATTGATCACTGTGGTGGGACAAACTTGGTATTGAGTCCATCACAATAGAAGAGTACTTTGTGTCAACGTTATTTATTTGAGCTGTAATTGTTTTAATGATTTGCTTGCCCATGATCTCGATTATTTGCTAATATATTGTTTTTGATAAGTACGATAATAACGATTTTGGTTGTAATCTCCCTGTTCAATATGCTCACAAACGAATGGGTCGAATTCTCTGCTAGCAGTTCCAGGGCACCCATAAAATTACCATTATGAGGAAAACCAAAAACTTCCTCGATACCTCTAAATGCTAATCCTCTTGTAGCCAAATACTATACTACCGCAATAACACGTTTCAGGACGTTGTAGTAATATTATATTGTATATCTATTCTTAGGTTGCTCCTGTAACTGTTTATCTAACAACGGAGAGGGCTCGACTAAAGAAATTCATTTGGGGACGAAATTTTGTGTAATAATAGTACTCCTTTAGGGTGTTCAACCCTCAATATAATAGCGTCAAATAGAAATTCCAAGATAGTATATTCAATAATAGTTCAGAGAAAATAGCCTTCGAAACTCATACTTAGCTTTTATACAATTAAGTTTTGTTCAGCTCCAACGATGCTGCGGCATAAGTGGTAGTGCACCTGCATTTCGCGCGATCTGTAAAGGTTCGAGTCACGTGATTGGCCTGTTTTTTTTTTTTTTCATTTCATTTAATTATTCTCACAATTAATAAATTTATTTAAAAATGCTTATTAAATATTTTATGTAATTATTTTGTTTTAAAAACTAAAACAATTACTATAATTATATAAATATTTAACTTATATTTTATAAATATATTGCAAATAATTTTATAATTAGATAAAAAAAAGTTGTTTAATATGTAAAATTGTTTATGATATTTTATTACTGCAATTATTTTATAATTATTTAAAATATTTGAAAAGAAAAATTATTTAATTGTAAAAATAATTAAATGAATTGGAGAAAAAAGCAAGTCTACCGAGCGACTCGAGCCCTGACTGTTTGCAAAAAAATACAGGTGCGCTATCATCTATGCCGCTGCATCGCTGGAGCTGATTAAAACTTCATTGTATCAAATGAATTGTATAGTATGAATTTCGATTGCTATTTTCTCCAAATTGACTGCCCATTCGGCGCTATTACATTGAGGGTTGAACATCCTAAAGCAGTGGTCTTTAAACTGTGTTCCACGGAACCCTGGGGTTCCACAAGGCATACTCAGGGGTTACATGAATCACAATAAGAAATGTAAAAGAAACAAATATGTATGCAAAATGGATTCACGTTCTCTATGAAGTTTATAAGTTACAAGTATCGAAAGCTCATCTCCCCCCTCCCCTATTCATTAACATTGGAAATTTTAGTCATATATAATAACTTTATTTTGCAACACTTTTTGAACTTTTATTATAAATAATAAAAGAATAATAAAACATTTTAACTTTATATATATATACTTTCTACTAGATTGTGAATATTCTATGATTTACTATCTCGGGTTCCACGACATAATTTTATGATCTTTAGTTAGCACAATTTCTTGCAAAACTAAATAGTTTTCTAATGGAAAATGCACCTTTTTACATTAGTAGAAAACAACACCTATAATGAAGGAAAACGAACAACATGTTATAGAGTTGATGTTAAAATCTAAATTTAAGCAAGAACAGCTTCTAAATTTTAGGTTTCAAATTCTCTCTCGTGCAAAATACACGCGATTTCTCACACAGCTATAAACATTTTAATGCCATTCAGAACATTGCGCTTGAGTTAAATATATTTCTCAATGTAAGTGGCTACGAAAACAAAGTATAAAAGCAAATTAAACTCAGAATAAGTAATGGAATTGCACTTATAGACGAACCTAGACCGACAGTTGGTAAGAAAAAAAGGAAACACATATCTCAGTTACTAAACATAATGCATGGATAGGTGACACTTGAATTATATATTAATATTATTAATGAGTAAATTATATTAACAAAATTAGATAAGAATTTGTTTAATAATAAATGCAAATATTTTTAATTGCTTTTAAATGAAGTGCCTGTTAACATGTTGATCTACTTAAAAAATAACTTTGAGACATATTCTTCGACGTATGTGTTTGGAAGGGAGTTCCACGAAAACACTTTCTAGTTCTAGTTGTACCACGAAAGCACTTTCAAATTCTAGGGGCTCCGTGAGTCGAAAAAGACCATTGTTCAAAAAGAGTACTGCTAATACACAAAGTCTCGTCCTCAAATGAATTTCCTTAGTCATAACCCCCCCCCCCTTGTAAAACAGATTTATTTTCTTTTCGTGTCAACCAAATTAGCACTGAATTTATATGTTCAATAAAATTTTTATGATTTTCTGAACAACTTGTTAAGCGTTTCCAATCAGAAAATTCGTTTGTGTATTGAGAATTTGTTCTAGAAAAACGTTTGAAGGTCAAACAAAAAAACATTACCAATACTTGTCGAATAACATAGCCAAAAGATCTTTCAAGCACTTTTCCATTTTTAAGGTTTTAAAGAAATGATTATTCGCGCGCGCGAAAATGATCTCTTTTGTCCTTTGTATTCTCTTACCGAAACAGAATTATGCTGTTTGGATTTTTATTTTGAAAATAATCCATTGCATGTGAAAGGATATAATCAATAAAATTATTACTTAGCAATTTAGGCCATAAACCAAGTCAACGTATTTTTTAAACTCAAACCCAGCATTTTGTAAACACTTTTCGGTCGTGGCATTACTGATGTCTTCTGTCTGAACAACATATTATTTCAGAAGGCTGCATCTTGCATATTTTCAGCATAAATATTTGCTTATTGTGTTTCTTCTTCCGCATAGCGGGGGCCCCAAGCCTTTGTTATGTAATGGTTTTTCAATCCTTTGTAAGATTCGGTTTAGGGCCCAAAAACCTAATTGCACCATTTGCACAAAAATAAATGGCTATGGAAAAAATGCCACTACGTTTGTATAAGTGTTCGATGCTCATCGGCACTGTCCTATGATAGAGCCTCTGCCTATTAATCATTAATTTCCACTTTTTCGATGGTAGGGAGGAAGAACAAAAGTAAATTACTCTTGCTCTCGAAAATAAAAATAAATTTGATATGGTATTTCGGGTATTTTATTTTTGAATTGTATTTTTACTGGTTTATTATTTTAATACTATTTTGATTGTAAACATCTTTTTCTGCTTGTTATCTTCAACGGGGAGCGGGGCCCCTAGAACCCGGGGGCCCTGGGCTGCAGCCCATTAAGCCCATACGTAGATCCGGCCCTGAGAAGAACGAATGATTTTTTGAAAACTAGCTTTGTTTTTTTTTGTGTGTGAGAAAGAATCTTAAATTAAGAACAATTATATATAATTTTAAAAAAATAGAACATTACGCAATCGTAGTTAAATATCAAACTTTATCAGAAATTAACAAATATTTTAAATATTTGCGAATAATAATTGGCTTGCAAGTTCTGGAATTTTTATATCAAAAAGAAATGTATTACCTCGTATTAACTACTTTTAGTAAATTTAAACTATATTTGATTATTTGAATTACATAATTTAATAAATAATTTATTTTAATTTAAGTATTGAAGTTCAATTAGAAAAATTAGGAACCAGAGCTTTATAACTAATAATCGGGATTGGAGGGAGAACGAGATTTGTTCTATAATCACAAAATAAACCAGAATCCTGTTCAAGAAAACATTAATTCACACCAGGTGTTTCTTTGCTGGGCGCATTCAACAGCAGATGGCGCTGTTCAAGTTCCCCGAGTAAGTTAAAAAATGCTTTTTTCCCTTCGAATTCTAGATCTTAAAAGTTACCGGACAGCAGGTGGCATCATAACGAAACAATAAGTTTTGATATTGCATCATTAAATATCTGTTTCCTAGAACAGGAAACACACACAAAAATACTTTCGCGTGAAGAATATTTAAAGCGAAAAAACCTTGGCATTTCCTATTGATATTTTTTAATTCATAAATTAAAATTTTTCCAATGTGGTGCTCCAGGTAAAAAATAATATTTGATATTTATTAAGAACATTTCGCGTCTCTAGTTTTCTTTCTGAATAATATATTACTTCCGGTATTGTGGGGAAAAATAAGTTCATAAACTTCTTCCTTGTTTATATTGTATTAAATCTTCAATATAAAGAAAGAGCAACACATCACATATAGTTATTTTTCATAAGAGTTTATTAAAAACAAAACAAGTTTCTGTCATATTATATGTGTGGTTTATTTCAGTTTGGATAAAAATAATTTTATAATATATAAAACTACATATTAATTTTTAAATTTTATCGAGATCTCTAAAAATGTCAGCACTTTAACTAGATATGACTTTGACCTCATAAAGGATTTTGAAATGGATAAATGAATTACAATTTTTAAATTATGGATAGCATTTCGTTCTTTCATATTATTCATATTCATAAGAAAAATAAAGAATTTAATCTAAGCCTCAATTTAGTAAAAGTATAGTGTAAAGGCAATTATATTTTTTCTGTTAGCAGACGATTTATAATTTAAAATGAAAAATATATTTACATTTAGAGAATTTTAGCTTTTTATGGCTTGGCAACAGAAAAATGATAGGATTAAAAGGGAGTTTTTTAGTAATAAGAATGTTGTAAGCAAAATATTGTTTTGGAATGGATTTTAAAAGGATATTTGCTTCACAATTACAACGAAAACACGGAATATATATTCTAGAAATCTCTCTCAACAAAGAGAGAGAGAAAAAAAAGAGAATTCTTCAGTAAAATTATAAAAAAAATTATTTTAGTGTTGATGCTTTACATTTTTTTTTTTTTTTTGCAATTAAAATATTATCCTTAATATTTTTTTATTTGGTAATACCTTTGTAAAATTATGATAGTACATTTCAAATATAAAATTTGTTAAAATTCGCTTTTTTGTGTGTGTGGGCATTAAGAGCAGCATCAAATCTGAATAAAAATATTCGCCAGGGCTTATTTTTAAATATAAGTTAGGATATTATTTTTGCTAGAAGAATTGTCGCAATCCGAAGGTTGCAAATGTAAATTGGTTCATTGAAGAAGCAATATAATTGTTGTTAAAATAATTACTTTTTATTTATGACTAATCAATTTATGATTAACTCAAGTTTAATAACTCTAGGAGTAATTCTAATTTGTTTCTTAATCTAAGTTTATAAGATTATCAAGCGTACACTTTCTTTTGATTCGCTGGTAGATCACTAATCAACCCGTTCCTTGACTGCTTTTGTCCTCTTCAAATCAGCTTCTCTATTATATCTTTCTCACCATACGGCAGTTCTTGCTTGAAAAAAATTTCTTAGCTTAGAAAAAAATTTCTTGGTCCCAAAGTTTATTAACACACATCACGTAACACACAAGTACACCCCCCCCCCTTCGGGCTAAGACAAGGAAAGCGGGATAAGAGGAGCGATTTCTTTCTTTTTTACATTTTTCAGAACATTTAAAAATTCCCGTGCACCACAAATTATCACACGGGGGCTTACAGAAGTAAACACGAAGAACACATTACAAAGTAATTTAAAGTCATGAAGGATTACAATACAAACCTCCATGCCTTCTCCAGGATTCGAACCCAGGCCCTACGGCACCGCAGTGAGCATCACTAATCACTACACCGGATGGACGCTCAAGATCGATTTGATTTTGTTAGCAAGCATCTCTGCCAACTTTCAGCTTTAAAACAATCATCTTCTTTTCCTCATGTTCTATCGTCCTAACGGAAGTAATAGGAAATATTTGAGTTTCTGTAAGGAGACAAATGAATTTGCCTGTTTCATTTGTTTACTTTATTCCGTCAGCTCTAACAAAAGTACTTTTACTAATGGGGAAATGAGAGATTGGCACCATGTAATACAACGCGTGAAAGAACATGAAGCGAACACAAAATTCATAATAAATGCACATATTATGAATGTATAAAAGGAAAAGACATATACAGTAAAATAAGTTCAACCGGAAAACGCTTAAGGCGAAATACCGGTTAACACGAAATAATGCAGCAATATCAACAAACTACTAGGTATTTTCGTGCATTTTTTTCTCTTAACACGAAACGAAAATCGCTTAACAAGAAAAGATTTACATTCTGGAAATGAATAAAATACGGAAAACACCAGCTGAATTGGACTGTCCTAAAGTATTATCAGAAGAATTCAATGCAGTAGAGGATGATATTGTGTGTACAGCCGCAGCCGCGCTCGCTCGCAGGTGGCAAGTTTCAGTCACATTACGTGATGAGCTTTTTTTAGATTTCTAAGGTCCTCCTACAGCAGGGGTGGCCAACCCGCGGCACGCGAAGACTTATTGAAAAATTGCAAAAAATTTTGAAACAATTACTGAATTAATTCAATTACAATAGAAAATTATCATGAAGAGAACATGTAAAAAACAGAAATCTTCAGTGTGTGATTTTAAAGTCGCTAAGCAAGATTTTTTCTTTTCTACAGTATAGCGCCAAAAATGAGATCATGCTCCCAAACTTACAATTCCACAGCGTTGTAACGTTCTGAGAAATGTGTTGAGTAACGTGAGAAAAACAAATAAATTCTCTCTCTCTCGGACTGTCGAATCTGCCCAAAAAGTCACCCTCTCTCGGGGGGATTTTTAATACCTCGGATTTCTATTCGAATTTCCGCTTCCCTTTGCAGTGCTGAAATTAAGTGTTGATAGCTGTCAGCGTGATGTCAGATAAAAAGGTTTTTCCGAAGGTGTTGGCTATTTACGATTTCTGTATTGTCAAGAAGTAATTATGCAATATATTAGGAGAGCAGTTGTTGATACGGTAGAAGTAATTCTATCTGCACAAAGTAGCCGCTTTATAAAGCAGAGGGAATGAGAACTTGCATCCATGACTAATCAGAATGCTTGATTCGGAGCCTAGAAAATTTGTAGCGTAACATCGACAAATTATTTCTAGCTGTCAGACTCAGTTGATTTTAAACTCTGTTTAGCAAGTCGTTAAACTTTTTTCCTTTTCTAAAATTGTTTTTAGATTTTAGCGATAGCGTAGTTGTTTTAAATTTTTTTATTTTCAATATGTTTTTGAGTAAACCTTCGACATTGAAACGAAATTATGAAGATAAGATTGCAGCACGTGATTTTAAATTTGTCTGGGAAGAACAATACTTTTTTTACACATCAAAATGCTTCCAAGCCTATATGTTTAATATGTGGAATTTGCATAGCAGTTCCAAAAAAATTTATCTTGGACTGTCATTTCAAACAACTGCATAGTGATTTCAACAGCAAATATCCTGTTGGATCAAATTTGCGAACGGAGTTTATCAATAAAAAAAAGAAATCAATAACCGGCTAACAATCTTTGTTCCAGAAGAGGAATGAAAAAATGGAAACCATGGTGAAGGCTTTTTACAAACTTTCTTTGTTGTTAGCCCGCAAGAAAAAACCATTTTATGACGGTTAGGAGAGAATAAAAAGTAGCCTTTTAATTTTCACCCAAAATGTCGATGATTTAAATGTCAAAAATATGGTTGATAAAATAGCTTTGTCTAGAAATACCGTCATGCGTCGTATAGATGACATGGGCCAGGATGTTGGAACGTAAATTGTCTCTGCGCTTCAAAATTGCAAATATTTTTTATTAACTTTGGATGAAAGCTGTGATATCACAGATAATGTGCAGTCAAGCATCTTTGTGCGTTACACGTACAATAATTTTGATACTGTGGAAGAACTTCTTGATTTGCGCCAACTAATTTTAACTACAGGTGAAGACATTTTTAAGGATGGGACAAAATTAGACAGTTTGCACAGATGGGGCGCTTTACATGGTTGGCAAAATAAAAGGTTTTGTTGCATTGCTTGAAAATTATTTGGGAAGAAAAGTTTTCAAGTATCATTGTATTACTAATCAAGAAGCTCTTTGTGCCAAGGACTTAAACTTGTCTTTCGTTGACCCCGTGGTGCGCTGTATCAACAAAATACGAGCTCGTGCTCTGAATCGAAGATTTCGTACGATTTTCCCTGAAGAAATGGAAGAAAATGGCAAGTTATTCCTTCATTGTAGTGTGCGCTGGCTTTCCAAGGGAAGTTCACTTATGAGATTTTAGAGTTTGAGGGAATATGTTTTAGAATATCTGGAAGAAAACGATAAACTGCCCAGTGAATGCTCGCCCCTTAGGAATGAAAATTGGCTGTGGGATTTAGCTTTTCTTACCGATGTAATGGAACATTTAAACAATTTAAATTTAAGATTACAGGGAAAAAATTGTATTTTTCCTACCCTAGTTGGTCATATATCTTCTTTTGTGAACAAACTTTTGCTTTTTTGTCTGGATTTTGGAGAGAAAAAATTAACTCATTTTCCATTCACACATGCAGGAATTATCCGACAAAGTTAGTAATGTTCAGAACTATGATAGATTTAAAAATTTAATATCCATTTTACAGGATTCTTTCAGTACCAGGTTTGAGGATTTTAAAGATGATAAAAAAATACTGAACTTTTCACTAATCCTTTTTCGATTTCTCTTCAAAACATTAATTGTTACCCACCTCAGGTACAAATTGAAATTATTGACCTACAGCACCATATTACTCTGAAAAGCAAATATTAGGAAATTATTTTAACCGCAAATGATCCGAATTACATCGAATTTTGAAAATTTGTGACACCAAGCAATTTTCTAAATTTACATGCGGTCAGATATTGTTGTAGGTTTGAATCAACATATGTTTGTGAAGAAATTTTTTCTATTATGAACGTAATTAAACCAAACTATCACTCAAAATTAACTCATATGCACCTAAAACACCTAATTTTGTTTGCATCCTCACGAACTACTCCAAATATAGATGATTTAGTAAAAAAACTACAAATTCAAAAACCACATTAAGAAAGTGGTTTTAATATTAAATGTGGTTGATATTAATATTAATATTAATATTAACCACTTGATAATCATTTAAAATTAAATGTTCAATTGCTTACTTTTATTTTGCACCTAAGCTAATTGATTGATCCTGTAAAAATTTATCAGCAATAAAATATATAAGTTTCTACTTTTGTTTTATTTGTTATACCATTTTTTTTCCTTACATTTCACTATATAGAATTTGCATTTAAAAATATACTTTTGGTGTAAATAACCCATAATAAGCCTTTAAGTAACACTTTTTTATTTTTGTATATTTTTTAGTTTAGTGGAGAAGTTGGAAGTTGCACGCGTAACTTTTTTTATCAGATTGTGGCACGCTTCCGAAAAAGGTTGACCACCCCGTCCTAGAGGATATCATCTAACTTTCTATTTCCTTAATATCTGCATGTTTTAATTCCTATTATCCTGTAAATACTCCCCCCTGTAAACTCTTTTCTATAACTTGCAATAAATTCTTTCATTTTCAAGAAGTCTCTTTGTTTGAATTATTTTGTTCGATTTATTCAAACTTTACCCGGAAATTCTAAAAACACCTAAAGACACTTCACCATAAAAATCCCGCTATCTGATGAGTCTTAACGTTTTAGGGAGATTCCCACATAAATGACGTCCCTTTAAAAACCAATTTTCTTTGGTGGAATGATGTTCAACACTAACTGTGATCAAGGCAAATGTAGTTCTATTTTTACTTTATCCTTCGGTAAGCTGGAAAAATTCTCACCCACCGTACGTGGGTGTTGTGTGTGCACTTTCTTTTATTACACTTTTACTCACTACTGGGGGTTCCAACGAATATTTCTCCTTCCAAGGAATTTGGATCAATAGTCACTAATTGCAACAGCGGGATCAACTGAAATTTACATCGATGGTCAAAATTCAGTTCAGTCAAAAGAAGCTACCTCATTATTTATTTCAGCCACGTGTCATTGCCGGGAAATCCTGGGAACGAAGTATGATTCCAGGAAATATAAAAAGTATAAAAATATTACAATTTCTCATGTTCCCGGGAAAGAAACCCTAAATAGAAGGAAAGCGATTATTGGAAGTAATTATTGATGTTGCTCAATTTGTAATACCTATCGGTTCCTGCTCACATCTGAAACCCCTTGTCTACCCGCAGACCCGGTTAGATGTGTGGGAGAAACTGAATGATCAATAGACATGATTTCAATCTAATTAATTTATTGTTACCAAAATATCAATCAGACACAATAATAATCTAATTAAGATAGGCGATTAAATAGTAGAGCGCGGAGGTGAGATTCTATAACATGGGGATACTACTACGGACCCTCAACTGAATCTAAGATAGCTTAAATACGCTCAATATAAACTACGTTGCACACTAATAAGCTAACTCCTAATTAAACAAGCTCACGATACCTGTACTTTTTATGCAGCGGATCCTACACTGGAATCTTGCAGGTGATCTTTATCGGGATTGATCAAAGTCATTGGATCCACTGGTGTAATCCGTTTTCCTGGACAACTCCAAGACCTCTTAATAATTCCACTATCTTTCAATCTTCAACTAACAAACTAACTCGCTAACTCTTTGCTGACACCTACTTGCCAACTCCAACGTACCAACTCACAAACTCGCGAAAACAGAATTTATATAATATACTTCATTTACATAATCACGCTTTCTTGGTCAGCGAAAGTTGGTTGAATTAAATTATTTTTCTCCATAAGAGTCCCCAAGGTGTTAATATAGTCGTGGATAGATTCGTCACAAATTTATCGGAAAAAGAGGAATTGCGCTTTCGGAAGTCGTAGGAATGAATATGCCCGAAGCTTAACAGATGTTAATGTTGACCGTGATAATTTCCTGGAAACGATATTATTACTTTCAATATGAATCTGTTCTTCAGAGGCATATAAATGTTATAAGGAAGCATGCTGATCGTCAACATGGTGGGAGTAGCGTAACATTGTTATTTGAAATGACACGATAGATTATATCATAACAAGCATCAAAATTGTCACGAGACTGTTAATTTTAGCTGAGATTTGAAAAGCGAATTTTTACTCGCTTCAGTTTGATATTACTACTGACATTTATCAAACGGACCAATGCTCATTTGTTATTAGTTATCTTTATAAAGAAAACATGTGACGGATCTATATGGTTTTTCACTAACCTCTTCTTTTTATCTTTAATTCAAATTATTTATTTCCACCAACCTTCATCGAGAGCCAAGCGTGATTTATGTAAATAAGGAATATTATATAAATTCGGTTTTCGCCAGTTGAAGAGAGCTAAGTAAGAGGAAGTGAGAAGTCAAGTGAATTAAAGAAAAGTGAAGAGATCGAGAAGTCGACGCGTAGTTGTTGACAAGCTAAGCGAGCTTGATACGTTTTGATGGGCGCGAAGAGTAGCCGATTAAAAGTATTGAAATTCACTATTACGAAGCGTGGTGTCTTCGTCAATTCATCCAGATAATTTGAGTGCCTGAAGTTCGTCACGAAGGAACCGCAGCAGTAAAATATAAGGTTAGTGACTTTGATTAAGTAAATCAGATTATTAGTGTGAGGCGTAGTTGTAATTGTGCGCGTTTAAGCTGTCCTGGATTCAGTTGAAATTCTGTATTATTATCCGCTTGTATTGATATCTCACCTCTGCACTCTACTCTCGTTTATTTATCTTAATTAGAATTGTGTTTGTTCATTATATCTGCTAAGAATCAATAAATCAGTTTGAATTGGAATCATGTCGTTCGATCATTTAGATCCGCCAACACACCTAGCCGGGTTTTCAGATAGACAGGAAGGTATTAATGTAAGGGGTGGCTACAGGTCACCACAAACATATACGGAAGGGTGATAGGTATTTTATCTTGTACAGATTCCACTGGACTCTTTATGCGCAATATGATCATCCACTTCGTAAAAAGCATGGGCATGATGTCAGAAAATGTATCAGCTATTCTACAAAAGGCGCGTCAAATATGCGCAGTACTTATAATGATTTTGATAAACGGTTGAGTGAAAAAGCACCACTCGAAATTCATGTATGTTTAGTGTTATTCCCATGCTCTAAATTTAGTATTGGTCAATTCTACGAATAGTGTTTTAAAAGGAAATTCTCTTTTTTTTCCGCAATAAATGAACGTGGCAAATGCTTTAAAGAATCCTATCAAAGAATGGAGAGCAATCGATGATAAAACCAATTCTTTCGACTCTTAATCTATATTATTAAGACACAATGGATTACTTTGAGGGCGAATATCAGGACATAATAAGTAATTGGGAAATACTAAAAAATTCAGTTGAAAGTCATTATTTTGAATAGGATACCGAATTCGAAGGAGAAAGTGCTCATCTATTAATCAGCATTCATCCAAAACTAAATGTAACTTCTGCAAAAATTGTGTGCATATAAATTACTCTTGAAATTTAATTTGTACAGTAATGCGTACGCCAATGTCTTTTATGCTTATAAATTTCTACTCACCCTATCTGTAACGTAAGTTGAACACGAAAGAGCTTTCCCAAAATTAAAAATTGTAAAAAGGGGATTATAAGGAGCACTATTGTGCTAGATAATTTGATGAACATATCGAAGGATATTTTGGCTAAAGCAATAATTCAAGATATAATGGAGTAGAAAGTATTTGCCCAGATACCTGGAATTAAAAGACATTTGAATGGCTAATTATGTATCAACCGCTGTTTTATTTATATAATTGTTTAGTCACTGTTTTATTTATTGTTTAGTTTATTTGCATAAATATTCATATAAATAAAGTGTTACTTTTCTGTTGTTTCTAATGCCACCTATCTGACGGTGTCAGATCGAGGCCCTATGAAATTCATCGTGGCAAGGAGCTAGGTGTACGTCTGTCGTTAGCTTTAAGTTTTGAGCACCATGCAGGTGACAGTACGATTTATCTCGGTTCATACACGATAGATGGCGACACCAACTATCTCTACAGTTTAGGCATGAAACTGGAGGGGAGGGGAGAGAAAAGTTCTCCAGCCCTTTTGCACCCGTGGTTGCTGCCACGACCACCCACAAGACTTTCGAACCCACTGATTTAACGAGCACGTGCTCCGTGTGTACTCGGAAGGTATTTGATGACATCGATTATCGAACTCAGGCCTTCCGGTCTGGCGTCCGATGCTCTAACCACTAGGCTAATAAAGGCCATTACTTTTCTTCAAAGGTATATTTTTATTTTATTAAATTATTTTTTATGATGATGATATATAATCACAATGAATGATAACTTATATGTATGATTACATTTCATATATGGACTAGAGGTCGGCATATTTTTTTTTTTTTTTTTTGCCAGGGCCAGAGTGTTTGGCCAATCCGCCACTGGGGAAAACCTTTCAGCTGGGGGGGGGGGGGAGCTCAGCCGTGTACCAGAAATAATTTAACAGACGAACCCTTCTTCGGTTGCAAATAATTTTCGTATTTGACATCTCTCTTAGGTTCATTAGGGTTTACTACCCTGAAATGGAAACAGGATCACTAACGAATCAAAACAGTTGCATACATGACTAATACTAATCATACATATTTCAGCCTTAAATTAACAACCCGGTCTTTCAAAAAATAACTTCCCCTCCTTTCTCACTGCGCGGTTAGTGTTAAGGTTAGTTTCTCTATACATAACCACGCTGCGTTCCAGATAATACATAGATACGAGCAATGAATACACATAATTTTGCCAATATAATATACATTACACATGTAGTATTCAAATTGTGTTCCACGGAACCCTAGGGTTCCACGAAACACAGTAAAAAAAATGGAAAAGAAAATCATAACTGTGTATGCAAAATGGGTTCATGTTCTCTATGAAGTTTGTATAACCAGAAGTATCTAAAGCTCATCCCCGTTATTAAAACTGTAAACATTTTACTTTATAATGTATTTTAAATATTTATTGTAATATAATAAAAGAGCATTAAAACGTTTTTTCTCTTTATATGAACTATCTACTAGATTTCAAACATTTATTGTGAAAATCTTTATATTAAATTATTAAACAAAAAATAAATTATTATATTATTTACTATCCTGTGTTCCACGAAATAATTTTATACTCGTTAGTACAATGTCTTATTTCTTAAGTAGACCATTATATTTCTTCGAAATGTAGTAAATAATAAGATAGTTATAAAATCTGAAAAATTGCTGTATTAAATCCAAAAGCACTTTTAGGAATGCATACTTTAAAATGTTGAAAAGAATTGTCTATAATTGTATATATAAATGTATTTAAATATCTCTTTAAAATATTATATAAGGAGCTTGATGCGAAGCAATAATTTTCGGAATTCTTTAAAAAATCAAAATATACTTCTAAATAATGTATACGAATGACACCCAAATCCTTGTGCTTATTTAAGAATAAAAAAATTTCACTTCTAAATATGAATTTAAGTAGCGAGATTAAAGTATCAAACAAAAGGCCCTTTTAAGGATACGAATTAGAGTGCTAGCTGCTTAAATAACCAATTGTTTCGTCTCTACCTTTATATAGCCTTATAAAAGTCGTAAATACTAGAATGTCACAAAGATACAGACTTTAGGCTCCGATGATAGGGGTTTTATATTCATATGACCTACCAAAATCCTATTTGGTAGTCTCGAATTTACTGTGCCATAAAAAGTCATCAAAACTTAGCCGTTTTGCATATGTAGTTAAGATCTTCAATTAAATCTTTTTTGACCATCAAAGAGCCATTTACTTTCCTAGGAAGCAAACCCATCAAAGGGAGGGAGAAACCAATCATATACAAAGACGTGAAAAGAAATCTGGAGCTCCGGATGTGAAAAACGTGCTCTTTTGTTACACTTTTGTCTTCTGGCTTCAATGACTCCTGGACAACAAATCGCGGTGATGATTCTGATATGCAAATTATGTTGTGATGTCAAAAATACCCCGCAAAGAAAGGTCTGTTTGTAGGCCAACCATTTGCATTGGTGTTCGAAAAGGTTCGGTCATTTGAAGATCGAAACAGATTGAAATCAATTTGTTCGATCGATATATATGCAGATCATGTCTTGACATAATCCTCCCGAGTGACATACTTGACTCAATTGAGTTATTTGAATAAGAAAGGTCCTTTTCATTTAAAATAGAGCTGTGATAACATGTATTCTTTAACCTTTCTTTATTTCGCTTGGATCTTTGATACAGTCTTAATCAAAACAATGCTTTGCGAATTGCACTTAACCCCTTCTTTGAGGAATAAATAATTTTGATCTATATATTTGTGACTTTTCTTAAGCTCTTGAGTATAGAAACTACTACAGTTTTAATTTAGAAATAGAGAGACAAATATCCTTAGGGTGGTCTTCAGAGATTTAGATGCGTGTGTATACCTACAATACTTTTTTACATAATTGTTCTCTGTCTAGAGCAGGATCAGCAAACTATCGAGATACAACAGCCAAATTGTAAGAGAGACAAATTAACTGAGGTATCAAAGAGCAAGGGGGAGATCTAGAAGTAGTAACAATCAAGATTGTTGAACTCTTATTAAGAATGTTTTAATAATACATAAATACAATTTTACTTTATTAACATTTCTAGTTCCTTTCAAAATTAGGAAATATGAAAGATATCTTTTATTCCTGTAAGAACAACTATTGTGTCAAAATATCATAATGTTGGAAATTGAACTTTCAAGCTTCACAAAAAAAGGTCCCGGGGCTCCGCAGGGGCTCCGCAAGTGATCACTATTTGCTTAATCAAAGAGCCAAAATTTTAGCAAATTGTAATTTTTATAGAGGTTTGAATTTGTAAAGGCAATTTGCTTGTAAAAATAAATAAAATGAATATTTTATGGGTCACATACAATCTTAAATTTCATTAAAGTCACGTGCTTTATAAGCATGGATGAATCAGAAGGCTTGCCAATGAAGGAAAAGGAACAACTGATCGACATAGCAACAGTTTCGATAAAGTCTAAATTTAAGCAGGAACAGCTCCTAAATTTACAGAATACGAGTACAAGTTTCTCACACAGTTATAAATAGTTTATGCCATTCTGAGCATTATATTTAAGTAAAAAATATTTCTCAACGTATGTGGCAACAAAAACAAAATATAGAAGCAAATTAACGCAGAATATGAAAAGTGACCTGCAGATAGCTTCATTAGACCTAGACTTGGATAGTTTGCGTAAACAAATACAAATGCATATCCCAGTTATTAAATAGGATGCAATGTTAGAGGACACTTGGAGCTCGGAGTTAATGAGTAAATTACATTATAATAAAATGAACTTTTTTTAATAAAAATTAAAAGTAAAAAAACTTTTTTAAAAACAAGCTTTTATTTAAAAGCGCTAAAAAGAATAAAATAAACTTTTCCTTTAAAACTTTTTTTACTATCAACTTATAACGTCATTACACAATTTATATGATATAAAAGCTTGTCGCAATATTTAAGTGCTCGTATTTACTTAGTTTGAATTTTTAAAAATTAAAATCAGTCAGGTCAAGTTATTTATTTTACTTGTTTATCTACACAGGTAAATCTCGCGACAAGCTTTTATATCATATAAATTGTGTAATGACGTTATAAGTTGATAGTAAAAAAAGTTTTAAAGGAAAAGTTTATTTTATTCTTTTTAGCGCTTTTAAATAAAAGCTTGTTTTTAAAAAAGTTTTTTTACTTTTAATTTATTTTTTACTTTTCAGTTATCGCTGGACAGGCTTTTCAGCCTGTTCAACTCATTCAACGTTGGTTCGCCATCCCTGGTTTAGCTGAATCAGTTCTCGTAAAAAGGGTATTAGACAAAAAACACAATCTTTTTAAATCCGTAATTTTTAAGCAATATTTTCAATCTTCGTGCAGATCTTGGGTAATATTGTTCTACATACGAAAAAAAGGTTTCGTGAGATTATCTTCATAAATGACGAAGTTATTCAATGTTTAATTAAAATTTTGACTATTTTTTGAAAAATCTTAAAGAATATATTATTTATTTGAAATATTTTGAAGGTAAGGGATATATTTCTCTAATATCTTCGAAGAAAAATCTAGTTATTTATTAAAAAACTTCAAAAGGCATTTAAAGATTTGTATTAATCAATAAAATGCTTAAAATTCAAAACGCATGTTGTAATCAAAAAAGCAAGTTTTATCATGTAACGTAGTGGCACCACATTGAACATGTACGTTAAGCTAATTATTAGAGAATCTCTCGTTGTATTCTATCAGCCGTCTTTTCGGAGTCTATCAGGAGTCTTTCTTGGGTATCTCTCGTCGGAGTCTCCAGCAGTTCATCCGGCGTCCTTTAGGAGTCAGCAGGCTTCTCTCTCGGAATCTATCGTAGGAGTCCCATCCTTCGTCAGTAGGCTTCTCACTCGGAATCTGTCGTCGGGGTCTATCCGGCAGTTAGTTCATCTCGAGACCTCCAGGAGTCTATCAGGCGTCTTCTCTCTTTCTGAAGTCCACTCTTTTAAAGTCTAGGGGAGTGTTCACTCCACGCCCCTCATCAATCCCCATTGGCCGACCTCAGGGTTTTGCACCCGGCACCAACGGTCTTGCACGTCATCCATTCGTGCAGAGATGACAAAAGTCCGGTCCCTCTCAAAGGTTCCCGGCGACAAGGGTCCGGCTGACATCTGGCACTTCAAACACCTCGCCGCCGTCTGCAGAGGCGCCAGCATTCAAGACGTACAATCACTGCCCATGAATGGAAATAATGCAGCGATGCCTAGTCCATAGTGTCCCCAGACACACCGACGCCGACGGTCCAGCTGTCTGATACAACACAATGCAGCTAAAAACAAGTTTTCTCCAGCTGTGGAAATGTTTATGAATAGAGGCGCTTTCTCCATTGTGACGACGTCACAATCAACTAATGATAATTTTTTGTTGGACATTGAATATCTTCAACGAAAGAATCGATTTTTTTAATTGCTCAGGTCATCTTTAGAAACTTGATTTTGAAAAAATAATTAACCATCGCATTATTTTTATACAGTCAGACCTCCATGTATATCAATTTTGGGAATTTCTCTATTTTAAGAACTTTTTCCTGGAACCAAGCACATATTACTCTCTTCTTCGTAAAATAACTCCAAATTTAACGAAATTTTTCTTCGAAGATTCGATTTTTTTTCTCTCCTTATTTTTAAAACATTTCAAGTCATTTTGCAAATTATTCTCTTTTGGCACATTGTATGGATATCAATAACCTTGAACTAGTTTTACAATGTGCCTAACTCATCTAAAGAAACAAAATTGCCGTAATTTTTCAAACAAAAAAAAACTCAAATAAAATTAACAGATTCTATCTGTAATTAAATTTAAGGACACATGTCATAGTGTGTGTTTAGATTACTGGTGATAAAATGAGGTATATTTAAATTACTTGCAGGCTTAAAATATATATTAGAAAATTCATTTAAAAAAAATTCATTCATTTTAATATAAAATTATTTTTTTAATTGAAAATACATTGCATTTCTGGATAATATTTTTCTCTTATTGTTTTCCTAGTGGATTCCTTTTTGATGGGTAAGATATATAAAAAATGATCTTTCCGATTCTGTAATTATTTTTTGTCTGAGTTTCATAGATTAAAGTTAGATAAATTTTTTTAAGAATTTCCACAATACTCCATCTCAGTTTAACTTGGCAGCGTTGAGAAAGGTATTTAATGTACCAATCTACTTGAAAAACAGCTTTACTTTTTTTGTTTTGGATTTAAATCCAAGTAAATAGATAGAAATTTGTAAAAAAAAAATTGCCTACATTGTAGAAATTAGATTATTTTTTAGACAAAGCTAATTAATACACTCAATAGCGCAACGTTATGAAATTCCAGTTTGGCTGAAAACCGATTTTCGACGCCAACTTTTGTCATTGTTGTAACAATAAAATTATTACAACAATGTAGATATATCCAAGTTGGCGCCCAAAACTAGTTTAACGTTTTTAATTAATATATTTTTAATTAATTGCAATATCGGAGTATAAATGGTCAAAACATGCATTGTCATCCAAACTAAACGTGTATACAAAATTTCAGATCAATGTGGTGAAGATATCAGCTTCAAAATTGAGTTGCAAGATTCCACCAGAACAAATTACATACATACATACATACATACATACATACATACATACATACATACATACATACATACATACATACATACATACATACATACATACATACATACATACATACAGTGTAAGTTAAATAAAAGCCTGTAAAAAATACGTCTTTACTTAAAGTACGTATAACACATGTCGATCTACTTTAAATATTATTTTAAGATATATTCTTCTTCTTAGAAAGGGTTCCCCGGAAACACCTCCTAGTTTCAAAGATTCCATAAGTCGACGAAGTTTGAATACCACTGCCTTAGAAAATATACCTTGTTTTTTTGTAAATACTAGGAGAGAGACAGACTAGTTTTATAAAGAGAAATACGAATTTTATTAGTTCTTCACAAATTTTCTTTTTATGAAAACTAATTCAAATTTCCGTTTAATCTTTTTTTAATGATAGGACAGATGTATGAGTGTCGCAACAGTCTCTTGATTTGTTTAGCTCAGGAAATATGAAAATTCCTCATTAAGGATCATTAATAATTTTAAATTTAACTTCCGGGTATCCGTTACCGCACATCAACCATTGGAATTTTGAATAAGTTCTATGTTCTTTCGACAAACAGGAAGTATGCAACAACTGCCCAACAATGATATAAGAAAAAAGAGGATACTAACGCAGATGTTCGCTAGAAAAAAAAATGCTATTGGGGAACTATTTCTTCCTAGTGTCCAAAATGACTATAGCATCGCAGCGTGATTTGAATTATTTTATATAACAGCTGTGCGTCTGTTTATTTTTATCATCAAAAACCTTCTGATGAAGAAGTCAATTCAAGATTACAGATTGATAGGACGGAATGGTGCGAACAAATTTTGTTTGTGTTCCATGCTGAAGGTAATCTGGGAATCAAGAAGGTCGTATTTTAAAAAGGTCTAGCGTCGAGCCTTTCTCTGAGGAAATTTCGAAATCATGATTTTTGGATGAATCTTAAATATGTAACTCTTAGGGCGTTTTCTATTTTTAATATAATTTCCTATTAAATACGTAAAAATATAAGCAATTTTAATGAAAAATAAAACAATTATTAATAATATTTAAGACCATGTAAGACAGAAAATCCTTGCTGATTTGTTTTAACGCGCTAGTTAATCAGAGTTCGGTTATTACCTCAAAACACTAGTAATGGAAAAACTCAAATTCAGGGGGGGGGGGGGAAATGGTGTACAGAAAAGTGGAGTTTAGTAGTTTAAAGAATTATTAAGTGATTTTTAATTTTCCAGTTCCTACTATTATAGTTCACTCTCTACCTCTCTCTCACTTTTTTCTCTCTCTCTCTATACATATATATATATATATTGTTCAAATTTTCAATCGTTAATAAAATACTTTCTATTCATCCATTCAAGTGTTCAAATACAGTTTTTCAAATACACTTGCAGTGGATGACACTTGATGTTAATACAAATATTAATCCATTAACTAAATTTAATTAATGAATAATAGTCCAACAGCATAAAAAGAAAGGAAAATCGTTCGTTGTGTCCCGCAATGGATAGCGCGTTGGACTTCTAATCCAATGGCCATGTGTTCGAATCCCACCTGGGATGGCCTATTTTCTGAGAATGTGATTTATTTTTTACTATACTATTTTATTGGAATAATTAAATTTAATTATTGAATAAATAGTAACACAAACAAAAAAAGTTAGTCCAACACCCTATATAGAAAGGAAAATGAAAAATTGCAAGGAAAATAGCTCTCTATTTTGTCACTTAATATTGAAATTCTGTCATATATATATACATATTAATAGCTATTTAATGAAAAGTAATTAAAATAAAACTTTTTTTTGACCTAAGAAGAGGAATTGATTAAAATTTTTTTATATATTACTTGCTAACATTTAGATTTCACCTCGGCATTTTCATCCACTTGTTTTTTAAATATAAACATCTCTGAGGAAAGTTTTTATCTGAACGCCTCCGTAAACACCCGCTTCTCCCCTTTGCATCGATTTCCACAAAACTCATTCTTCGAGGATCTCTACTGAACGCAGGAAACACAAGCCCACAAAATTTTACATCTGTTGATCTAATAGTTTAAAAATGGGTATTTTTCTTTATATACCTTCATAATTCCTTACAACACCCCTTGAAAGGCGATTTTCACAAAACCTGTACTTAGTGGATTTCTACTCTACAAAAGAGACATGCTTACTAGAGTTCAAGTTTGTAGATCTAACAGTTCCGGAGATATGAGTAGTGAGTGAGTTGCTTTTCTCCAATACACGTAATATTTATCTTTTTCATTAAATTAGTGGTTCCTGCGGACCTCCAAAGGTCGCCGATGTTATTCAGGGGGTCCTTGGAAAATTAAAATTGATCTTGGGGTCCCTGAACAATGTCAGGGGCTCCACACAAGGTTTGATGTAAAAAATTTTTAAAAATTATTCAGTCTTATTTATTATGGAAATTTAAATAAATAACAATAATTCAATTTGATACTCCAGATTGAGTGTTGAACCTTTTTGCGCGTTAACTAACTCTCTGATACCAAACACAGATGAATCCATACTAAAACAGAAGCATCTTATTAAAATACCTACAAATGAAGGACTTAAACCAATGTTTGAACAAGGATACCACGCATTCTGGTTACAAAAACAAATCCCAATTTTACATCCTGCATTATGGGTTAATGTACAGAAGTTGTTGATTATTTTCCAGGCTTCCAATTTGATAAATGGAGATTCAGTGCCGTAAAAACCTCATCACACACAAAAAGAGAACAACTAAAAACTAGTGCTCGTGGGAATTTTCGGTTGCTATTCACAAACATTAAGATGGACACACACATAAATACATTCATAACATCTCATCAAGTTCATTCAAGTCATTAATTTTTTTAATTTTATTTTAAACAAAAGTTATAATTTTCAACAAATAATTCTTCACTAAAACGCTTTTTTAAAATTGGAAATTTTTATGCTGCTATGCATTTATGTAACTTTTTCCCTTGGAGGTCCTTGGGAAGTTTTTGACTTTAAAAAGGGGTCCATGGGCAAATTTTAAATATAAAAGTGGTCCGTGGATGTTTTGAATACAAAAAGGGATCCGTGGGTAAGTTTTGACTGCGAAAAGGGGTCCATGGGCTTAAAAAGTTTGGGAACCCCACTGCTTTAAATCTAAGCTTGAAGGACACACTACTACTTGCAAGCAAGTATACCCAAAAACTTTTCTGAAGTCTCTCAATCTCGCTGCTAGATTATATTAATAACTTCATTACCCTCACTTATTGCTTTACTACAACCACTGTCACATCATGGAATTCTCAGGTTATCCTCCTAAAATCCCTCTTAGCTATTCATTGTAGTTGTGAATGAAGAATACTAGCTATGTGTTTGTATATCACGGTACTTTCACAAAACGAAATTCTTACGAAACGTCACAAAAAGCAATCCCAAATGGGAAGGCACGCATAAGAGCCCGTTAAAAGTTTTCAATCTTGTTTTTAACATTTCGATTCGTATGAAACTTATTTCATGTTCTAAGGAAGAGGTGAAGAGTGCGCTTTTGTTACATTTATATTTTTATTAAATTTAAGGCCCATATGGAAATAGGGGATTATTTATCACTTGAATCAAGGGAAATAAAATCCGTTAAAAAAAAGGATAGTTATATTTCTGCCTGGTATTCGAGTTTTACTGGGGAATGTATTTATGGAATTCTTAGAAGAAAAAAAGTTTTTAAAATAACATGCATACAATTTACAAATCCTGTTCTTAAAAAGAGGAGTGATTGAGAGTTTATGACGTCACCCAACAAAGCAACTTTGAGGCTACTGGCGACAGACCTCACAATTTTGAACCACGAGTGACGAGGATGATACCAGGGCTGGCACCCCACTCTCCTTAGTTTACCACCACGACTACATGAGAACTTTGATCTACAACAGAGTTAACGTGACTCAGCCTCTTTATACGGCGGATCTTCAGGGACAATAAGGCATGAACTCATGATGCGCTGGCCCCGAGTCCGTAAGCCTAATCACTAGACTACCGCAGCCATCTTAAAAAAGTTAATTTGAGGAGAAAGAGTTATATAACGCCGCACGAATAGCTGGACGAGGGCTATTGGAGACGGACCTCACAACATTAAGCTATGGTTAAGTAACGAGGACATCACCTGAGCTGACACTCCCTCTATTAATTTCCCCTCCACACCACTTGAGCCTCGACAGACTCAACGTGCAGCGGCCTCCTGTACGGTGAGTCATCAGCAGTACAAGGCTCAAACTCATGACACGCCAAACATGAGTCCATGACCTGGACCACAAGTCTACAGCGGCCACGAGAAGATGAGGAGAAATTCAATTACGGAATAATCTTGGGAAAACTGTAATTATATCGGCACGATTATAAATGTGTGTGTGTTTAAAAAAGAAACACTTTCGAAAAAAAATTTCCAACTACTTGCATGTTATAATTTAGACTCCATTTTAAACACATTTAAAATTCTGGTGAACCTAACATTGAAAGATGACTCTCTCTACACTTACAATGCTTATTCTCTAAAGATGAAACAAGTTTTTGGAGTAGGGTGCTTTTTATTAAACTTTTGAATAAGGTTGCAGGCACACCCTGCCACTTTGGACGTTCGGTTACAGGTTCTGCGAGCTCTATATTCCCCCTTTTACAATATATAATAGAGTACACTCCTTCAGGGGATGAATAATAAAATAATCTCTACCAGAGATCCTGCACTTCCTCGATATACACCACTCCCAGTCACAAAAACTTCTAGCCTTGACCTGCAGCAGAAGTGTAATCCTACAATTTTTCTTCTTGTAGTAACGTCTCACAGATTTTTATGGGAACTGAGATCCTTCGTGTGAAAATCATCAAGTGAGGATTACTAAAATATATGTTACAAATGAGTGGGAATTACAAATACTCATAACTCTTTTTTTTTTTTTTTTTTACTCGGTTTCGAAATAACCACGGTGCAAGAAAATACACCATTTTTTCTTCTTTTTTACAAGGCTTCTTTCCTGCAACACGATTTAGTATTGCTTATTGTTCCACAAACGGATATGATCTAAGTTGGTTACTGTAAAATCCGGCGTATAAGGCGCACTTATACTTTAAAGCTGCATATTTTAATTTTTAGGTATACCCACCCAATAGCGCGCACCCCTTTTTTACGAGGGACTCTGAAATGTATGTGTGCAATGCTCTTAGGTTTCGAAGTCAGAAATTGAAAGTATTATCCAAGGCTTTTGAAAAAATAATGTACTTCTAGAGCAGTAATTCTCAACCTTTTTTCTGTGGTGGTACACTTTTAGCAATTTCAAAATTTCGCGGCACTATAATAATAAATTAAGCTTAATAAAACTTTACTTATATGTAATTACACTATGTAAAATAATTTATGATTATAATTTTCGATGTCAAATAAAATAATATGTGCGAAAAAGACAAGAAAATGTTTATTGAGTAATTAATTACAAATTAATTATAAGAATACATTTAATACGAAATTTGAGCTTAATGATTTTTGATCATTTCGTTTATATTTGATCTTAAAAATGAAATGACATTCTCATTTTGTCCTCTATTTTTAAAAGTCACGATTTTTTTTTTCATTTGTATACTTGTTATTGCTGAAAATACGAATTCACTTAAATAAAATGTAGAAAATATTTTTAAAGCTATTTTGGTTATTATTGGATATTCGCCTCTAATTTTAATCTGTAACAGACTGTGTTTATAACTGCAACCGTTGGGATAACTGTAACCGAAAAGATTACGTCGTAATTGGTTAAGAAGGCTGTCCCACCCTCAGTTAGTGTATTCACGTCTTGTTGTTGTACGAATTCGTGCCCTTTTATGAAATCCTGTGTTTATTCTACAGTCGACCTAAAATGAAGGAGGTTTTGACCTGCGTGGAAAATGTCTTCAGTTGGATATTGCTATCCTGTATTGCACTCCCATACATCAAGACGTTTCACAAATCCAAAATGAATTTACTAACTCTTCCGAATGTTTTGAAATTAAATCTCGATTATAACAGAGCGAAATTAGTTTTTCCTCTTCATTCTAAGTTAATTTATATACAGATGTATCCTTTATTACAAATGGATTTTGAACCCAATTAAATTTTTTGTATCCATCTATCCATAAAAGGATAAGTTGAATATATCACATAAATTTGTAATGACTTGAATCAGCTTATCAAAACACATTTATTATTATTTATTTACAATTGTTCCGCAATTGGGAGCACAGTTTGAAAGTCTCTTTCACTGTAAAGTCGAGCTCATCTAAAGTATCATTATCATGAAAAACTCATGAAGTTTTACCCAACACCTTTTTATCTACAAGAGGGGCCACAGTTCTTTTGGCTTTCGTTTTCCAAATTCAATCGTGGGTGAAGACTAAGTCCGTTTCTCGCTCTCCAACTCCTTTCACTAGTCTGAGGCCTCTCACGGTTCTCCCCGCAAATTCTCACGCCGTGCTTTTTAAAGCCAAGGTTTCTCTTCGTCCCTTCCTTTCGTCCCTTGTCCGTCGGCTCCTCAAAGTGTAGGATCTTTTCCGACGCATAATGTGGAGCTCTCTCTCCAGACACGCTGCTGTCCGAGATGCGTGGGAAACGGAAATCCACTCAGGTTTGAGGATATATCAACCCTCGGACTCTATGGTCGTGTGGAACAGGGGTCAAAATTCTTGACCACCCATTTAGGCCCCTTTTTCCCAGCAATTAGGGAAAGAAAAACGAATACATCACAATATCCTTAGTTTATTTTTATAAAACAGTCGAATGACCTGGTTTCGGATTTTTTTCCCCACAGAGTATAATTAACAATTTTAAAAAATTTTGGCAACACCCTTCAAGAATTTCGTATCACAGTGGTTGAGAATCACTCTTCTGGAACTATAACCCTTTAAGTTCATTAAGTGTTTCAAGTCTTTTAAATAAACAGTATTTCGATAAACGTAGAAGAATAGTTTTTTTTATCCTCATCTCTTAATTTTTATTTTTTAAGCTATCATTTTTATATCCGGCGTATAACGTCCCCTGCGTCAATTTCGATCTTATTTTATATGTTAAAAGGGCGCGTTATATGCCGGATTTTAAAGTAATTCACTTCTAGTTTATTTTTCGAGGGTCTTAAACTTGATAAGAATCTTAAAAATAAATTTTCTGTAGCAATGATTTTCACCCGAAAAAATTTCAAATTAATCTCAAGATCTGCTCTCCAGGAAACCAAAAATTATAAAAAGATTTTGCAAAAAAACTAAAAGTGCATTTGATAAGAGTTTTTATGATAGAAGTTTTATACAGAAAAGGCCGTGGTAGCCTAGTGGTCACTTATTCGTGTCCTACGTGTTATAGAGCCGAAGTGCTTCCGAAGACTCACTATGTAAAAAGGCTGATGCTCGTTAAATCTGTCGTGGCTCAAAGTCCTCCCGTTGGTGTAGTGTGGGAAAGAGAGAGATGCCAGCTCAGGTGTTGTCCATGGTTCAAACTTACGAGTTTCGTAGTCAAAAGCCATCGTGTTGCTTTGTTGCGCAACATTAAGAAACACTCACTGCTCATGGGGTAGATAGTTCTAATAAGAAAAATCATTTCGAATCATTTCACCGAAATCCAAGGAGTTTTTTTTTATCAACAAACAAATAATTATTATTTCCAGCATTTTTATCAAATATTTTTATTCTCTCGAGCAACTTGGGTGCTTATGCATTTCTAACTATGTTTTATTATTTGAAACACTTATGAATCAAATATTAATGTAAAATATGTAAATTTCAAATATATACATACAAACATTCTCGTATAAAAACTTTTACAGTAATTTTATTATCCCGTTTTCACATGGTCCTTGGAATAAAATGCGGTTTTTTAAAAAAAATTCATCTGGCTTGGGTTTTGGATACCGTGAAACACGTTTTTTTATTACTCTACATACCGTAAAATCCGGCGTATAACGCGCCCCTATATAGAGCTGTAATTTTTAATTTTTAGGTGCATTTGCCGCGTCTAACGCGCGCCCTTTTTTTTTTACAAAGAAACCTGAAATGTTCACATGCTCTTATGTTTTGAAGTTATTTAATCGAGGTATTATTCCAGGGTGTTCAAAAAATAGTATACTTCTACAGTTGTATAACCCTTTAAGTTCACATGGAAAATCATTTCTTTTAAATAAACAGTATTTCGATCTATGTAGAAGAGTATAATTTTTTTATATGCTCATCTTTTTTTCATTTTTATACCCGGCGTATACCGCGCACCCTAAAATTTCGATCTTACTTTCTGTGTTCAAAGTGCGTGTTATACACCGGATTGTACGGTACATCTTTTTTGAGCACTTTTACGGGAAACGTATAGATCATGTAAAAAAAAAAAGAAGTGTGGATTACATGATTAAGTAATGCAACATGAAAATGCATTTTTGAACTATTTTTTTCTTCGAATGTTGTTGATTCAAAATTTCTCTTTGTAGCCTCATATGAAGTGGATTATAACGTAGAACGTGTTTTATTTAAATACTAAAAGATCGAAAGCAAAAAAATATATACGAAGCACGGTTGCCATTTAAAATACCGGCTACATTTGGAATGACGGAAACAATTAGGGAAATATGATTAAACCAAATACAAAATAAATTAAAATTTATTTCTATTTTATTAAATTGGTGTATATATCAGTGGTCTCTTCAAACTTTTTCGACTCATGGAACACTTGGAACTAAAAATTGGGAAACCTTATTCCACACTTAAAATGTATCTTGACATAATATATTTAAAATAGATCAATTTGTTATTGGTACTATATGCAAGGGCAATTAAAAGGTATTTATTGGTTGTTAAAAATTTTTAATATAGTTTACTCATTATATAATAATACTTATTTGTGATCCAAGTGTCACCTAACCTTCTATTTATTACATTTATTAACTGGAATATGTTCTCTTGCATTTTTTCCCCCCACAAATTGTCGAAACTTAGGTTTATTGAAATTTTCTGTAGTTGCATTTCGTATTCTACCCCCCCCCCCCCGTTTAATTTTTTTCCTTCTATTTTGTTGTTTAGAGCTGTATGAGAAATCCTGCGTATTTTGCAAGAATTTGCAACATAAGATTTAAGGGGGTCACTTCACAAAAGTCGATCCAAAAATCGATTTTTCAATTTTGATTGAAAAATAAAATACCACTCTTTCTCTTTCTACTGCAATTGAAATTTTTGTTCTAGTTGAATTAGAAGTATTTTTAATATTTTTTTAAAAATTTGTTTACATCCGTCAAACCCAAAACCAGCTGATTGCCACGCCCCTTTCATTTCAAAACAAAAGACACTTGCTACTTTTCAGCCTCATCAAATATTTTAAATTGATTAAAAGGATTTATTTTGATCCGTAACTTGTTCAGGAAAGAAGTGAAGTGAATAATTGTAGCTGTTTGTTTACTTTCTGGAATCTCGCGTGTTGTTTTTTACCTCTTCAAATATTTTACGAATTTCTGCTATTGGAAACATTGTTTCTATCAAAACCTTTTTTAACATGTTTATGTTTAATAATAAAACGTTTAAAAACGTACAAAGGTACAAAACACCAAACTTTCCAGAAATTAAATGCGTCATAAATCAGAATAATGAATTCAAATTATACATGAATAATTCAACTTTAAAAGCTTAGGTAAGTCAAATAAAGAGTATGTTTCCTTTTAGATTCATTTGAAAGTTTTTTTTTGAAATAATGAACATTCTACTGTTTTCTTGTGCTTTGAAACCACATTTATTATAAATAAAATGTAAAAAACAAGGTATTCACATAAATTTTGGTCACCAAATCCAAAGTTTGGTTCTAAAGTTGTTGACATGTTGTGACTTTTGTGATGTTATTCAAACATTTCTTAATACCAGGTTTATTAAAACAGTAGTTAATCAAATAAAAAATAAATTAAATGTAAAAAAACTTTTTTAAGAACAAGCTTTTATTTAAACGCGCTAAAAAGAATAAAATAAACTTTTCCTTTAAAACTTTTTTTACTATCAACTTATAACGTCATTACACAATTTATATGATATAAAAGCTTGTCGCAATATTTAAGTACTCATATTTACTTAGATTGAATTTTTAAAAACCAAAATCAATCAGGTCAAGTTATTTATTTTACTTGTTTATCTACACAGGTATATCTCGCGACAAGCTTTTATATCATATAAATTGTGTAATGACGTTATAAGTTGATAGTAAAAAAAGTTTTAAAGGAAAAGTTTATTTTATTCTTTTTAGCGCGTTTAAATAAAAGCTTGTTCTTAAAAAAGTTTTTTTACATTTGATTTATTTTTTACTTTTTAGTTATCTCTGGACAGGTTTCTCAGCCTGTTCAACTCATTGAACGCTGGTTCGACATCCCTGGTTTAGCTGAATTAATTCTCGCAAAATGGTATTAGACTAAAAACACAATTTTTTTAAATCCGTAATTTTTAAGCAATTTTTTCAATCTTCGTGCAGATTTTGGGTAACATTGTTCTACACACGAAAAAAAAAAGGTTTAGTGAGATTATCTTCATAAATGACAAAGTTATTAAATGTTTAATTAAAATTTTGACTATTTTTGAAAAACTTAAAGAATATATTATTTATTTGAAATATTTTGAAGATAAGGGATATATTTCTCTAACATATTAGAAGAAAATTTTAGTTGTTTATTAAAAAACTTCAAAAGGCATTTAAATATTTGTATTAATCAATAAAATGCTTAAGACTCAAAACGCATTTTGTAATCAAAAAAGAAAGTTTTATCAAATAATGATAATTTTTTGCTGCACATTGAATATCTTCTACGTAAGAATCTATTTTTTTTTTAAATTGCTCAGATCATCTTTAGAAACTTGATTTTGAAAAAATCAATAATTAAATTCAAATACAATTAACAGATTCTATTTGTAATTAAATTTAAGGACACATGTCGTAGTGTGTGTTTAGATTACTGGTGATAAAATGAGGTGTATTTAAATTACTTGTAGGCTTAAAATTAGAAAATTTCTTTAAAAAATTCCTTTATTTTATTATAAAATTATTTTTTTTAATCGAAAATATATTGCATTTCTAGATAATATTTTTCTCTTATTGTTTTCCTAGCGGACTCCTTTTGATGGGTAAGATACATAAAAAAATGATCTTTCCGATTCTGTAATTATTTTTTGTCTGAGTTTCATAGATTAAAGTTAGATAAATTATTTAAAGAATTTCTTCAATACTCCATCTCAGTTTAACTTGGCAGTGTTGAGAAAGGTATACAATGTACCAATCTACTTGAAAAATAGCTCTACTTTTTTGTTTTGAATTTAAATCCAAGAAAATAGATAGAAATTTGTAAAAAAATTACATACGTTGTAGGAATTAGATTATTTTTACGTTGTAGAAATGTAATTATTTTTTAGACAAATTTAATTAATACTGTCAATAGCGCAACGTCATGAAATTCCAGTTCGGCTGAAAACCGATTTTTGACGCCCACTTTTGTCATTGTTGTAACAATAAAATTATTACAACAATGCAAATATATCCAAGTTGGCGCCCAAAACTAGTTAAACGTTTTTAATTAATATCTTTTTAATTAATTGCAATATCGGAATATAAATGGTCAAAACATGCATTGTCATCCAAACTAAACGTGTATACAAAATTTCAGCTCAATGGGAGGAAGATATCAGCTTCAAAATTTGAGTTGCAAGATTCCACCCGAACAAATTACATACATACATACATACATACATACATACATTGTAAGTTAAATAAAAGCTTTTAAAAAGATACAAAATTATATGAAGTAAACACTGGGTACTATTATATGCTATTATTTTTATTGGAAAAGAGAAGCAACTGCGAAAATATTTTGTTTAGTTATGAATTGTCACGTCCACCAAAGTGGTTTTACGAGTTCATGCATGGCATTAAATAACACGACACAGAAATTAGCCAGTCTATGGTATTATATATATAACTGCTGTCGAAATGATATCATTTAATAATGCAAGTCCTATTGTACCGGTGTTTGTCTATGGCATTTGGCAAAAATGGGGTCATGTTTCTCTGAATGGTATTACAGCAGTTAGTGTGAACACTGGGAAAGTTGTTGATGCCGAAAAACTATAGAGGAAATACTCAAGTAATTTTAACGACAATGTACATAACATTGAGTGTTCGGCAGATTACTTCGGAAGTAGTAGGGGGATGAAAGTTGAAGGTGCACTTTGTATTTTCCATTGCTCAGAGGCACGACACAAATTACGATTTACTAATTGCGACAAAATATTTGGGTGATGAGGACTTTAAAGCATACAAAGCAGTTTTAGAATCTTAACCTTAGAAAGATGTCAACATTAAAACATTAGAATGTGTTGGTCATGTTGAGAAAAGGATGGAGACACATGACAGGGCATTAAAATCAAAATTTAAAGGCAAAAATCTTGTGGACAAAAAATCTCTAGGAGGTCGTTATAGATTAACAGATGCAGTAATAGACAAATTGTAAAGATACTATGTTTCGTGTGGCTATTTGAAGCAACTCAGAAAACTTGTCAGTCATGATGCAAACTATTTGGGCTATATTTTTTTCATAAACTCTCCACAGATTTGAAAATACGACACGGCTTATGCCCCATGGGAGGTGATTCGTGGTGTGAATATAATAGGTTCATACTGAAAGGTGACACATATATGCTTAACACAACTCACCTATTGCAATTAGCAATTGCATTAAAAAAGTATTTAGAGATTTCTCTAGTCGTGAACTCTTTTTTACGTGCTTTAACGGTAAAACTTAAAATTTCAATGAAACCTTAAATTGTATTTGATTTATAGTTTCAAAAACTTTATTTATACAATTAGGAACTTTAAAAACTATAGTATTTGAAGCTACATTTTTATATAATCAAGGTTTCATTACCAAATTAAAAGTTTTAGATGTATTAAACATTCAAACCCTGGATTTTACAAATGTCGAGCGTTGGAAGAAGTAGATCATGCGCATATTAAGAAAGCAAAATAGGCAGTTTTACAATGAACCAAAGAAGCTAGAACTAAAAACAAACAATTAAAATGTAGACAAGAAGATGATCTTGCATATGATACCAGAAATCCAAGTTGTGGTTCTGGTACGTATTAGTTAATAGTAAATTTTTACTTTAAATCACTATTTCTCAAAAGTGTAAATTTCAACACAAAAGGAACATTTTTGAAAAATAAACTTAATTTATAGCTTAGAAACTTTGCACATATGTTAAAACTATACAAATAAATATTTTAATGAGAGATTTTGTCAAAAAAATTATTCAAAAAAATTTTATGGATTAAAATGTACAAGAATTTTTATCGTTTTAATAATTTTGACGTGTTACTCCACATATGAATTTTTTTAAAAAAAACTAATCAAAATTTTGAAAAATGCTCTCATCAAAATAATAAAAACAATACAATAAATCTACACAAAAAAATTCATGACTGTACAACTTGTCAATTTTTCAAAATTGTTCCTTAAATTTGGTCATTTTTAACATTACGGAGATAGGGAAAAGGCTGCGTGAAGTGACCCCCTTAAGAGCTGTTTTTGCTTAACGTCGAATATGGTGATATGTCGATAAGCTGTTTTCTCTCTCTTTCAATATAAGCGTTTTTCCCCCAAATGTTTTTTTTTCATCCAATGGGCTGCGGATTGATATTTTTATCATTGCAAACCTAGTACATCCCCAGAAGGTGGTATCACTCTTTAGTGCGGCGCCGTATAGGCGGATATCAATCGCCGCAGGTAATTTTGACGCCCAGTTTCCTCCCCAGAGGGAGGCACCTGACCTCTGACGATGCGAACTTGTACCAGGATTTAATTTTGACGAGAGCACCCAAGCCAAACAGACACTCTAGAGATCTTTTACATGCCGTATACCCATACGACATGGCCGCTGTTGATTTTCTGCATCGCGAAAATCCACTGACTTGGGCCGGGGTCGAACCCTCAACCTTGGGTGCAGAAGGCCAGTGACAAACCAACCACGCCACCCAGCCGGCTTCCCACAAATGTAAAAGAGTACATTTTCCATTAGAAAAACTAGTTGTATAAATGAGTATAAAATAATATTTTCGTAAAACCTAGAATAGCAAGCAATATAATATTCATAAAATAGTAAGTAGAATGCATGGAGGGGGAAAAACGTTTTAATATTGTTTTCTCATATTTATATATAATAAAAGTTTAAAAATGTATTAAAAAAATAAAGTTATTGTCTGTGAATAAAATGTTCAGATTTAATAATTGGGATGAACTTAAGATACCAGAGCCGATGTAAGCTGATTTTGGGCCCTGGACGAGCCCCCTTGACATTGGTGGATCAAAAAATTTATATCCAGAAAATCTGATCAAGTGCAGCGTATCCGGATCCCTGGTTTTAATAGAAAACGTAAATCCCATTTGTAATTTTATTTTCGATTTTATATTGTGATTCGTAGAACTCCTGGATATGCCTCGTGGAAACCTAGGTTTCCTTCGAACACAATTTGAAGACCCCTGGTGTATATGAATGACGGATATTCTTTACTTGTGAACGTTTGTCTCCCTGTTTTCGTTGTGATTTTATTTTTGGCACGACCTCGTTTATATTCGCATTGTCCATTACCGAAGTCGCATTTCAACGAATATTTTCTCTAAGGTGTTCCATTGTATTAATTGTTTCGAATTTCCTAAGGATATGAATTCAGCTGATGTTCGGGTAATTTTTTATAAGGGTTATAAAGTTGATAATATGCTGCAAACAATGTAAACCAGGCATTTGTGGGGATAGAACTGTTGTGAGCGACTTCTATTTGAAATCGCTCCTTCATTGTCCTGCCTACCTAAGGGTGTGGGGGGGGGGAACAAAACATCACCAGAAACTTCCATAATAATTATTATTTTATCACTATTCAAGCATACTAATCAACCACAAGTGAAACTACTAGATTAGACCCTAGAAGTGATATAATGAAAGCAATCTACTCTAAGAGTAAACAAGCGCAAGTAATCTGTTTAATTTAATCTAATCCAATCTATCTTAGATTATTAATTCTCAGTCCACTAATTTATTATAGTGGCAAACTCCATCCTTAAGTTGTGATAATGAATTATATCTCACCTACGTATCACTGCAACAGTTCCTCTGCTCCTTCTATCTTACATTTACAAAACCTTGATTTTATGTAGTCAGACTAATCTACATATCAGGGTTTTCTCTTGTGGGATGGCTGTGAATGAACGCGAAAGCTAGCCCCAAAGTTTTCCCAAGAGGATTAATCAAAAGGTCGCGTATAGATCCGTCACACTGTTAACGATCGAAAAGTGCAACGCTGGTTTGACCGCTTACGGCATACAAAACAATTACGAAATTAAGTGCATTATAAAATGAAATTTTGTAGCACCCAACTTATTCACAAAAATTTTCGCCAACCATGACTCTAATTTTTTAAAAACATTGCAACAGTTTTTACGGGTTAAGCAGTATGAAAATGATGACTGAAAAATTTCATTTTTGAGTTTATTGACTCTAAAGATAAGAATTTCTTCGAAACAGGCATCTATGCATTAAAATCTCTTTCGAAAAGATGTATTGAACAAAATAGAGTTATAATTTGGTTAAACAGCTTTTGAAATAATATGCTCTTAGTTTTATACATTCACTCAAAAATCAGACATTTCATAAACACCAATCTAATAAAAAAAGTAAGCTAAAAGTATTAATTTAAAAAATGAGTCTTTTTCTTTAATGATCAGACGATTGGAAACATTAATGCTTGAGGGAAAAAAATTATTCTCTTCCTTGAAAATAAGAATATATCTCAAATTTTGAACTTCTCCAAAAACAGATCTGAAAATAATTACTCTCTCTCTCTCTCTCTCTCTCTGTGTATTCTAAACGAAAACAATTTGGGTACCACGGATACACCGAAGTCTTGACAGATGGCTTAATCGCTGGCGACGCCATTTAACTGTCATTACCGCCAATCACAAATAATCGCGCACAATGAGACGATTTTAATGTGTTAATTCCCATGACGGCTGGCTGAGTTTTATAAAAGTATTCTTCCCCCTCTATTTATCCATCTAGAACGCCGTAGTGTACCGTAAATTTGGGGAAGCTACAACTCCATATGGTAAATAAGCGCTGTTTCCGAGAACCGTTTATCTGAAATATCGCCAAGTGTGGCTGAATTTCTCACGGTATCTTGATTACTTTTTATCATTGCGTAAGAGGATTGGTGCTGGTAATTGTGGTAAGTGGTTTAAATCCAATTTGTGATCGATATCTGACTTTTGTGTCCCACAGAATGCCCTTGAGTTTTGTAATTTATTGTGTTCCGCATACCCCCACATGAAGTTGGCGGTTTCCCTTTGGTGACGACAGTTTAATACAAAGGAAAAGAGAAGTCAATTTCTTATTTACGATGAATGTTACTTCTGTCAAAGAAAAAAGAAAGCTTAAAACTTTTTTTAAAAAATCTACTTGAAAATTGCATTTTGGTGCCATAAAATTTATTTATATATTGCTTAAATATGTCCCATGAAGTTAAGTCGCAATATTCGAAACAATATATATAGAAAGATAGATAACAGTGGCGTAACGTAAGCCCCGGCATTACGGGGGAGGGGGCAAGCACTCCAGGAAGCCCAAAGCTTGAGACACTTAAGTACACTTAAGTACATATTTGGGGCCTAAAACCTGAGTTTGCAGGGGGAAAGGGTTCTTTGTTCTTCTAATACTCTTCTTTATTCCAGCGCATATAGATTGCATGATTCGACTCGAGATAAAAGAAATAAATTTAAAAAAACTTTTTTATAAGCAAGTTTTTAATTAAATGCGCTAAAAGAATAAAATAAACTTTTTCTTTAAAAACTCTTTTTTACTATCATTTTATAACGTCATTACACAATTTATATGATATAAAAGCTTATCGCGAGATTTAAATATACGTATTTACTTAGTTTGAAAATTTTAAAAGTTAAAATCAATCAGATCAAGTTATTTAATTTACTTGTTTATCTACACAGGTAAATCTTGCGATAAGCTTTTATATCATAGAAATTGTGTAATGACGTTATAAGTTGATAGTATAAAAAAGTTTTGAAGGAAAAGTTTATTTTATTCTTTTTAGTGCATTTAAATTAAAACTTGTTTTTAAAAAAGTTTTTTTTTATTTTAATTTATATTTAATTTTTAGTTATCGCTGGACACGTTTTTCAGTCTGTTCTTATCATTCAACGCATGATTGTTGCAAAGTCATTTGCCGATTAATTTCGAACAGTCTAGCTAAATGAATTATCGCAAAAAGGGTATCAGACGAAAAACACAAAAAGATTTTCAAAATCCGTAATTTTTAAGCAATTTTTTTTCAATCTTTGCACACATCTTGGATAACATTGTTCTACACACGAAAAAAGTTTCCTAAGATTATCTTCATAAATGACGAAGTTATTAAATGTTTAATTAAAATTTTGAGTATTTTTTGAGAAATCGTAAAAAAAAGTTTTTGGTATTTTATTTTTTAAGTGACTGGTTCTAAAAGAGAAAAGTATGAGCTGTTTTGTTACGGAATGTAGATTCATTTAAACGGAAAAAATTCATATGCTACAATTTAGACATCATTTTCATAAAAACGCATTAATTTTGACTCGTTTTTTAAAAAAATCGTAAAAAATACAAATATTATTATTTTGTAAAAAAAAAAAAAATTATACCGTATCGTGGCTAACTTAAACAGCACACAGGGGTAAGACAATTATGCGCTTTAAGGTTTTTAATTAATATCATTTAAAACAGCTATATAGGAAAATAAATGTTCAAAACAAGCATTATCATCCAAACTAAACATGTATACAAAATTTCAGCTCAATCGATTGATGATATCAGCTTTAAAATTGAGTTGCAAGATTACACCCAAACATATTGCATTGCAAGTTAAATAAAAAGCTTGTAATAAAAAAGGTAGAAAGGTGTATCAAAACTCGCGTGAATAATGGGGTTGGGGGTGGAAATTCCTTAAAAGTGAAAAATTTCAGTCCTATTTTTTTCCCCTCATTCGTTTTCTTTTATCTTGTCATTTGGTGATTTCAGAATTCGTATAACAAATTCTGTGTTTGTAATACTTGAACGAATATTATGCTAAAGACAGAAATAAAATGTAAAACATCTAGAATTAACAAAAAATTAATTTATTATATGCATTATTCTTTACTATATGTTTAATACTTCTAAGGATATATTAAAAAGAAACTGAATGATTAAAATACTTTTTGATTATGAACTAGAAAAACTTGATTGTCATAATGATGCTATTCTATTCAGTTCAACTTTTTTATTTCCCCACTTTTGTGGAAAGAGTTAACCTTACTATTAAAAAAAATATTAAATTTTAAATATATTACTTTTTCTTATGTATTATAAAAAATGGAATACCGAAATATGTGAATTGAAAGTAATTTTTCCCCACTTGTTTTGAAAATTATTTTAAATCAATATTTTTCAAATTAAGACGTGTCGCCTAACATTCAAAATAATATTTATTGATACTTTTTCTTTTTCATTGTTTTCTTAAACTAGCTTGTGATATTTAAATTAGTACGCCAATTTATTCAACAAGAATAAGAAAAAACTTTTAAAATTGATCTGCGATTCATTTTTGAAGCTTTTCTATCTCTAACAACATTTGAAAATAAATAAATGAAACAAGATTTGCTAAAGATTTTCAATGACAAATATAGAACAGGATTAAAATGAGTAAATTTATTATTATTTTTTTATTTTAGAAGTCTTTTTTATATTAATATTTAGAAAACAATTTATCTGTTAAATATCAACTTCATGTATAACAACGCCAGTTTAGCGATAAAAGGCCAAGTTCATATCAATAGCAAATCAAACAGAACATCACGCGAACTATAAATGGTTTGGTTGAATAGTATCTTTTCGAAAATGACAGCTTTTGTATTTTGACGGTTAATCTATGAGAACATTATATTTTGTGTGTATGTAAATGATTTTTTTTTCTGTAGGGAATGCTGACAAAGCATTTCAAGAAGCTAGACAAAACCTCTTTATTTTCATCCATTAAGGAACTTTTTCCTATTGAGATATAAACTTAGATTCTAATTTCTT